>MQUG01004469.1:0-10558 GCA_007213375.1 Steinernema feltiae | reverse complement strand
CGTAGAGGCCAGGGGCGTAAAGTGTGCCGCTCGGAGGTGGCCAACTGTGGAGAGGAAGAGAAGCTAATCCGTATATCTATTCCATTCTCCCGACAGTGAGAGAAAGTGAAGAAACATCTCTTTATTCTTCCAATGATGCTCTTCCTTCCTTCCATACAATACACTCATTGTTAGCGTCGCTCCGCCAGTGATCCATGAACGCAGCGACTTTCAAAACCACATTTGTAACAAGTCAAAAATTCTTTTTGTAGCCATCCGTGTTTCTTTTAGAGCCTAAAGAATTACTTTCTACACTTGCCACGCCAGAGTATTGAGGTCACTGAATTTTATGAATTGTTGAATTTGAATTTATCGTTGAATTTATTTTGAAATTTTCAAAATTACATTTCAAAAGTAAAGAAACTAAATTAAATGTTAAACTTAAATTTTTGTAAATGTTTGATCTTCTCAGAGACGCTGCTACTTATATTGTAGCGCTGCATGCTCACGGAGCATTCCAGGCTCCCGCCATATCATCAAAAAAGGTTTAAAAGATCACGTTATCAAGATTTTTCAGTGCTCGAAAGCATAGCAACGCTCCGTCGGTGATCCATAAACACCTTGGTGACTTTGAACCGTTGAAAAATCACTGGCTACATACGCCACCGCCACAGTTTTGAGTTTATTGGATTATTTAAGTTTATTCGTTGAATTTATTTTACAAATTTTCACAAATTAAATCTTCTCCAAAGTTTCACCCTCTCCGAGATCAGAGAGCAATGTATCCTTTTGCCATAGCACAAAAATAGATTTAAAAGATTAGCTCACGTAATCACGATTTTCAATGCTCTCAAGCTTAGCAACGCTCGGGCTAGTGATCCATGAACGCGGCGACCTTCAAAACCACATTTGTAACAATGCGAACAGTTCTCCCATTCTCTAATCGCCGTCTTCCGCACAGACAGACGTTCTCCGTCTCCCCTCCAGACATCCCTCTCACGCCACTTACCCACTTTTGCGCTCGACCCGCCAGCTCTTGACACTAATTTACTTGGAAAGAACAACAGTTCGTCCTACTTTGCGCTGTTTCAATGGGATTTTTGACTTTCGCTCGTATTAGTCACGCCGCGGATTTACAGGTTTTTGCCGCGCCAAATCGGATATAAGATGTGGGAAACGTGCGAAAAAATGAAAAATGCGATTTTTCTTCTTTGTAGTGTTGGTTCCTGTGCTCGCGGCTCTAGAGTCCAATGACCCTGAGGAGATTGCAAGGTTTGGCTACTGTATTCATCCATAATTCCCTATTTATTATCTAGATTGCTTTAAACTTCCCCGATCAGGAGCTATCGGACGTTTTAGAGGTTAAAGAGGGTCTCAAACACTTCAAGCCCAAGCCCAACTGGAATTTAACCAAAAACCAAGACCGTTTGTACGTTGGTGTATTCTGCATCCAAAAATTTGATCTCCTCTATTCAGGGAATTACGGCCTCCGATATTCAAGCCATTCCCGAGCCTTATTACGACGTAAACGCGCCAAACGTGGATATTTTTGAGGCTAACAAGGACTTGGTTGAGTACCTCTATCAGGTTGGAAGAACTTAGCCGTGAATTTCAAAAATTCATATATTTAAGGGAGATATTATTCTATCGCCTGAAGAAGTGGCGCGATTGGCGTCACATCGGACTAAGCGGAACACCATAAATGGGAATTTGGACCCGAGAGTGCGATGGGAGACGGACAAAACCGATTCCTTTTACGATTAGCAGTTATATCAGTGAGTTTGAAAAAATTTAAAAACAAGCAGGATGGTTGTACAGAGGACTTTAACGGTGCATTAATTTGTAAAATAGTGAGCGCAAAATTTAAAATTAAAGAAAAACTCAACGTCTTCTTCGGTAACACAGGACCAACATATTTCTTTCTGAATTTCTTTATTAAAATAATCTCTAAAATTCATTTTATCTCTTTTAGCAAGAACGAAAAAGGTATTTTTGCATGCCCAAAATACAAAAATTTGTGGATTTGATGGCACTAGAAATTTTAGCTACAACAATTAGCCGGCGTCAATTGTTTAACAATTTCAAAACGCAAACAAAAAAAATTGACTTTTCTTAGTTGACCGTCCAACTCAAAGCTCTAATCAAGATACTTCACTATTTGCAAGCTGCGCAAAACTGAATTTGTAGCATCTTCTGCATGTAATAAACCTGGGCGACGATTATTTTAATGATAAAAACATTATTTTGGCCTCCTGGCGCTTAAATCTGTTGTGAGAAGACTACAAAAATTATTATTTCATTACTTTCATTAAATTTCATTAACGGTCATTAATTTGTAAAATAGTGAGCCGTGGCGCAAAAATTAAAAATTAAAAAAAAACTCAACGTCTTCTACCGTTGCACAATGTCAGCATATTTTTTCTGAATTTTTTTAATTAAAATCATCTCTAAAACTAACTTTATGTCTTTTAGCAAGATCAATTTAGATCTTTTAGCAAAAACGAAAAAGGCATGTTTTTATGCCCAGAATACACAAATTTATGTATTTGATAGCACTAGAAATTTTAGCTACAACAATTAACCGGTGTCAATTGTTTAACAATTTCAAAATGAAAACAAAAAGTTGATTTTTCCTGGTTATTTTGACCGTCCAACTCAGACTTCAAAGTAAGATACTTTACTTATTTGCAAGCTGCGCAGAGCTGAATTTGTAGCATATTCTGCATGTAATAAACCTGGACAACAATTTTTTCAAAGATAATAACATTGGTGTGGCCTCCTAGCTCTCAAATCTTTGGTGAGAAGCTATCCGATCGACGTTAACCTACAAAAATTATTAAAATTATTAAATACTTTCATAAAACTCTATTATTTGATTATTAAAAAAAGGCAAATGAACGTTGACTGTTTATGACTATTTTGACCATAGAATTTCAAACGCTAAATAAGATACCTCATTTAATTGCAAGAAGCTGAATAAAGTCAAAAAATGATTAACATAATAATTTGTAATTATCTTTATACCTATCTTAATAATCATAAATTGGCAGTTTGGTTTTGCAAATCGCAGAGCAAAAATAATACACACAAAAAAATTTCAACAAAAAAAAATCTACTTAGTGTTTCAGTTTTATTGGTTGAATATAAGTTTAGTTTAAGTCAACTCAAATTTAAGAGCGATGAGAATTTTGAGCAATAAAAACCAGTTTTGTTCATTTAAAGTACTAGTTTAAATGAACCTGAAATGAATGAAATGAAAATCATGACAAAACTGCGATTGTCAACCGGTTTTTTAAACCATGAAATGACTTGGAAATGAACAAAAAAAAGATTAAATTGTATTTTTCTTTAATTTAGCTCACAATCATAAAATTTCAACCATATGCTCAAAAAAAATCTATCAAAACACGCAGTTTCAATTAATTTAATTTAATCAGGTAAATCAAACGCAAAATTCATCCGCGAAGCCCTCAATATTTGGTCAAACAACACTTGTCTCACTTTCCAAGAAGACGGAAATGCCACTGGAACAACGCTCATCAAGTTTATCAGCGGTGGAGGATGTTCGAGTTCTGTGGGAAAACAGTACAAACGAGAGAGCCAAACTGTTTCTATTAGCGGCGCTTGCGGATTTGTAAGTTTTCATTTGTATACTGTAGCCATCTTGGACGAAACAGAACTAACTTGATTCTCCCGTTTTGAATTTTGACAATTTTTTAGAGAAAAATTGATTGCATAATTATGGTAATGATTACTTCCACTGAAAACTTCAAAAATAGAAAAAAAATGTAAAATGATTAAATTTCAATTAAAGTTGAATTTTACAATAGCTCTTTTTTCAAAAAAAGTTTGTTAATCTTGAATGACTTTAACTCTAGTTGAACTTAGTATTTAAGCCAATTAACCTAATGCAAGAAGCTGAAATTGAATTGTGAGAGCATCTGTAGCCACCTTGGACGAAACAGAACTAACTTGATTCTCCCGTTCTCCGGGCTCCCCGGTGCTGCCACTGCCGGCTTCGGATCTTTTCACGATTTCGTTGTCCTTTAAAGAAAAATTGTTTTTATTTCTTTTTCACTTGTATTTGAAACTTTATTGAAAATAAATATTTTTTTTCCAAAAATTACCAACGGCGAAATTGAATTGTGAGAGCAAAAATTCTCAAAATCTAAAAAATTGAGTTTGGACAATAATATTGAGGTCGAATAATCGCTGAAATTATTCTGATGAATTCCAAAATACGCTCAAAAGATTACACATTTGCATCAACCGTGTAAAAGTTGTTGAAAAATAACGAATGATCTGCGCTAAAGTTTAAGGATACTAACCAAAAATTAAATTTTAAAGATCAAACTACTTGTCCAAAGGAAACAATGTTCGTCAAAAAACCAAGAATATACAAATCAGAAATAACAAAAAAAATCATTCTAATTTAATCAAATTAAAAAGTGAGTTCACTCAAGCAAAAATTAAAATAAAATATGTGAAAACTAAGTTAGGTTAAACGGAACGAGTTTTCCACAAATCTGAAATAATATTGATCCACTCACAGTATTTGCAGTCAAAATTAAATTTTTGCGAAAGATTAATTTTTTAACAAAAAGTAGATTCTTTCTCGGCTTTTAAACAAAAAAAATACATTTTTCACAAAAGGTTCGATATTTTTGATTTCAAATAATTTTCATTTGAAGTCGTGCAAAAATTGAAAATTAAAAAACAATTTAGATCGAAAGCGCGTACAGATTGCTATTTAATGCCTCTTAAAGACGCAATTAAAATTTAAAAAATAACTCCTTTTAGATTCCAAAACTCAAATGAGTGGAAATAAAGTCCACAATTTCGGACATTTAATCGCATTTTTATTACAGCTCGCTACCATCCTTCACGAAATCGGTCACGCATTGGGAATGCACCACTCGCAATCCCGCTTTGACCGTGATGACTTTGTCTACGTCGATCAGTCCAACGTCTACCCAAACCTGTGGTTCAATTACAAAAAGGAGACCAAACAGACAAACTACAACTACGGTGTGCGCTACGATTACGGTAGCATTATGCACTATGGACCTTGTATGAGCACTTGCGTCCAAAAATAGTTCTTTACCGTAATCTTGCAGCTTCTTTTGCAATCAACACCAACAAACCGACGATGATTGCCAAGATGAACCCGAATTATCACAAAACCATGGGTCAGAGGGTTTCTCTGGCGTTTTCGGACATCTGGGTGACCAACCTCCATCATAAATGCCTTGGTATGAACGGTAGAACTATACTAACCTCTAAAAATCTTTAGACAAGTGTTCGCGATACCGTACTCCATGCCAGAACGGCGGATATCCGAATCCAAGAGACTGCAGCATCTGCAAATGCCCTGATGGCTTCTCTGGGCGTTACTGCACTGACCGTAACCCCGGAGATGATCCCAACCAGTGTGGAAGTACGGTAGAAGCAACGAAATCGTGGCAAAACCTCAAAGGATCAATTGGAAAGGAGATTTGGGATGAAATTCCCGAAATGAAGTGTTTCTTCCATATTAACGTGAGGATTCTGTCCCAAAACTGCAAAAATTGACCCAATTTAGGCCCCACGCAACCGTAGCATCGAGCTGCGCCTGAACAGAATCCCTTCAAACGTGTGCACAGTCAACTGCCAGTGGGAAGTTCAGAGTTCAAGGTCACCGATCCGCGTTATTTCGGCTACAGATTCTGCTGTGACGAGGACGCGAGAGGAAAGACGTTCACGAGCGACCGCAACCAAGTGGTCATTGTCCTTCGTTCAGCCTTCAATTTCCAGAAGTTTGATGTCGACTATCGTCTTGGTAAAATGGTAGAAGATGGAGAAAATTTAATTTAAAGATTTTTTAGTCGAAACTGATTAATTAAAACCGAAACCCGACAGAACGGTTTATAATCTGTGTGATCAAAAATGTATGTAACGCTGGTCACTTTGATACTGAATAATAATGCATGTTCAATCGATAAAAGCATGATACGACTTTAGCGCGAAGACATTAGCGCGAAATTTTAATTTTTAGAGTTGAAAATTGTTTTTGCAATGAACTTGATTCTATGACAAAGCTAACATCTTCTGGAGCTGCCGCAAGGGTTTGCCTATTGCATTTTGCAAAAATTTACTATGTTAACTACAGGATTCGTCCTAGATTTTGGGTTGATCCATTTAGACGTCTTCTCTGGCCTATTTTGTTGGTTCAAATCTGATAGCAATGTCTGATAGCAAATATCAAAAGTTTTTGTACTGTTCTTGAGAGAGTAAGACTTCAGTTTTCATGGCGCCAACTTTAGCAAACAGAAAATGTGGGCGAGGACTTGTTATTCTTACGTCGTGTTGTGCCGTTTCAATAGTGAATTTTAGCGGAGCGAGCCCAAATTTCACCAGATTAACTGCAGGCTTCGTCCTAGACTTTGGCTTGATCCATTTAGACGTCAAACTAAACGTCGTTTTCACTCACAAATCAATTTGCACCGCGTAGAAACAACAGCAAACAGTATAAACGTAATTAACGTGTCCAGTCAATTCAACTTCAGTTGATTGGTTTTTTTTGTTTGCAACATAGTCAGTTGAGCAGTTAAAATGACGATTTTTGACGAAACAAAAGACGAAACAAACAGAATTATAATGACCACATAGTATGGACGCGACATTTGAAATTACCGCTTTCGAGTTGATTTTTTGGATCTGTGCAACAAGGCCTAATTCTGCTAGTTCTGTATTTTTTTTAGATTTTTTGAGACACGATGACCAACTTCGTCCATATTTGGAGGACAAAGAGCAACAACCTTCGCATATCTTTAGAATAGCCAAACCAAAACAAAATTTTTTTACATTTTTGTTTGACTCAGCTTCGTTAACACGCTAACAGCTTTTGATCCATAACATTTGTGTCTTCATAGGTAGTACTAAGAGTTTTATTTCGTTTTTAATAAGCAAATCAAATTGCACCACACGAAGCAACTCAAAGAGTACAATTAACATACGGGAATGACATGTTCGACTCATTTCAACTTGTTTGTTTTTATGTCATCAGCAGAGTCATGCGAGAAGTTTATGAAATACGGATTTTTGACTAAACAAAATGACCAGATCAGAAATGACCAGGACCAACATTTGAAAATCTTGTTTTCGATTTGATTTTCTGCTTTGGCTTGCTCTGTTATTGTTTAAATCGTGTTCCTCACGGTACTGAGACCTAGTTCTATCTTCGGAGTATTTTTTGGAGCTAGAATTGCACCAGGCTACAAAACTAAAACATTACATGGTTAACCGATTGAAACTGTATAAATACAATTTGACTTCAAAATTCATCATTTTTGATAGCTTTTGATTTTTATTCGGATTATGATTGAGTTCCATTAACACGATGTTGCCGCTATTGATAGAAAAAGTCACTTGTGCCTTCATAGATAAACTTTAGTCATTTTTTGGCGGTTATGCTTCAATTTTTGACACAGGTGGAAATTTATGGTTGACTGATTGATCTCTGAAAGCATTGCTCTTAAACTGACGAAATGCCTTAAGTTTGATCAATCTCATTAACAAACGACGCAAAAATTTTTTCCGTGTGATTATTCGTTTAGTAATTTCTTATTTGCTAAGCGCAGGAACTCCAAATAGATTGAACTGGACTCCTTTGGGCTCGACGCTACATTTTTGGAGTGCATAAAGTAGGTCAAAGTCTTCTTCGTAAAGGACATTAAATTGACCGCAGACAACTTACGGCAACAACGCCATACTAATGATCTAGTTTCATTTGCAATATTTGCAATCCAATAGATTTTTTTCAACAATACAGTCTAAAACTGCCAGTTTCATTGATTTTTACAACATTAATCCATTAATTCAACGAAGCCATCAAAATAAATCATTTTCAACAATTCAGTTGTTTAATTTTTTTGTTTAATTTGTCGTTGGTCATTTTTTGGACATAAATTGTTCACGTCAATCCAATAGAGTGTGCAACTGAAGAAACTGCCCACACGAACTGTCCCTTCGTGTCATTTATTCAGACTTTTTTTGCATTTACCATTTTGCAACAAAGCTGTCGTTTACTGCTCAGAAGCACAATGTAATTTTATTTTTAAACGATTTAAATTTTGCTACAGTACCATTTACATACTTAGAATAAATTGTAATTTTAAACCACAACTACAAATTAGATATTTAAATTTTTGGGGGTGGGTGGTTGACGACGCAACAGCGTCAGCGCTTATTATAATTACACAGTACAGCTAGTTTATTTTCAAACTGTGTTTTTCAAACAAATTATAACTCGCTATGCATCTTCAATTTTTGCCGCCATTTCCGCCATCATCTCTATATTTCTTGATGGCAGGAGATTTTTAAGTAAGAATACTGTTAAATTGACAAATCTGTCCGCACGAACTGTTCGTTTCTGTCATTTATTCACAGACCTTTTATTTTGCATTTACCATTGCGCAGCAGAGCAGAGCTATCGTTTGTTGTACTTTTTTTTTAAACGATTTAAATTTTGTTGCATTACCATTTAGAATTTGTAATTTTAAACTACAAGTACTAACTGGATATTTAAATTTTTGAGGCCTCAATCGGGCTGTGACAGCGCTTATTGTAAGCACACAGTACAGTAAGTTTATGACATTGTTTAATTTTTCCATTGAGTTTAACACAAGTGTGCGAGGACGTAGGAGCATACATGCTAGCTTAAATTCAAAATGTGTTTTTCAAACAAATCATAACTCGCTATGTATCTTCAATTTTTGCAGCCCTTTTCACCTCCATCCCCATATTTCTTGATGGCAGGAGATTTTTAAGTAAGTATACTTTGACAAATCTGTTAAATTAAGTTAAAATATTTGGTGTAGAAGGCGATATGTTGGCATAGCCTTTTAAAACTAATTGATTGGCGCTAATCTCTGGTCCATCACTATTTGCAAAAGGAATTATGAAAAATCAGATTTTTCAGTTTTAGGTAAGGAATTGGTTAATATTATCAAATTATCAGATATATAACTTTTCGATTTAATAGCGATTTATATGTAACATACACAAGAGGTGTTAATTTTTGCACAGCAGCAAGACTTTTATACTCTGCACACATCAACGCAAAACTCGGAGGAGATTGTTTCTACTGATTTTAAAGAGGATGCGGTTTTGTAATTCGGGTAGAAAATCGTAAACTCCGCTTTGTCCCTCCTGCTAATGAATTTTATAAACAAACAACAATTATTAACAATCCTGTTAAAGTTAAAAATGAAAAAGAATTTTTGACATTGTGGCGATTCGTCCAAATCCAACATAACGTTTTTCATAGATGTAGATAGCGATTGCAAAGCGTATTTTCAATGAGCCAGCTTATTTTTTGGGGCTCTTACGCTCAAATATTCAGTTTTCAAGAAAACTTTTATCATTACAGCACCGCTTCAACTGTGACTCAAACTTTGAGCCTTTATTAAGTATTTGCTAGCCGCTCCAATCAGGTTCAGGACTCTTTGCAAGAGGGAGTATTAAGAACCGGCTGTTAAGTTTACGCTTATTGAGAATTGATTGATTGATACCTACCAAAATATGAGCTACTTGATTTTACGATTTAATGGCTGGTTTGTATGTAGCATACACATTAAATGCTCATTTTTTTTTAGAATGTGTTGCTACCTTATCTCTAGAGGATATTTTCTGTATTTGCTGTTTTACTCCACTTGTTCCTGATTTAATTGAGGTCTGGAGGTTGGAGTTTATGTCAAAATTTCCACTATAATCACTAGTTTTAAGATCGTTTTATGGGTTTGGAAAATTTTTGAAAGTTTATAGGGTGATAGCAGCTCTCAAGTGTAAATTTAAAAAGCGTTCTTGAAGTGGACCGGATTTTAAAATGAAAAAGTGTTTTTTTTCGTTTTGATTTAGTAATTGCATTTTTTTTAACAAGATAACGAAAAGTGAGTGTAAACAATGACTCAATGAACAATAACAAGATTACCAAAGGCAAAGCAAATACAACGATAAGAAATGTTTGATAAACTTCAAATACAACCTCACCATTGCAAAAAAAACATAAATTTTCAATTGAATCATTTAATCAAATTATTTTGGGGTTTTGGGCACAAACCGTTTGACCAAATTACGCGCCCAACCAAATCCACACACAAAGTTTTCATGTACCCATGTGCGCTGTGATCAACTAGTTCATTTTTGCATATTGGTTTGGGGCATTTAAAAGCTGATCGTCTATGTGCCATCTGAGCTGTTTTACAAAATTTAAGAATGAAAAATGTTTTTTTTATTTCTGTCTTTTCTACAGTTTGGCTACAGAAAAGGATTGATATTTTATGGGAAAAATGCACGCTGATTGACGGATTTTCTGAATAATTGATGAATAATTTTTCCAAATATGATTCATGATTTTCATTTTCATTTTTTGGCCTTTACGAAGCCTAAAAAAATTCAAACAAGCAAACTCCAAAAATGACTCGTGTTTTCGTATAATTTATTGAGTTTATCACATTTTATTCTAGCTTGATGGGATTTTTGATGGGATGAGTTTGACGCGATAGTATTTTTGTTTCACGAACCGGTTGATGACCCGGCT
>MQUG01004466.1:0-16221 GCA_007213375.1 Steinernema feltiae | reverse complement strand
AAAATTGAAGTAATTAAACGAAAAGTATAAAATGTGTTATGAGCATTTTTTGCAGTACGCTAGAACCAAAAAATTGTAATTGCACGTAATTGCACGGCATGGACTGCTGGGGAGATTGCGAACACGACGAACTGAACGCGCCCAAAAATGAAAAACTTTTAAATAAGATAATGTAAAGTCACAAGAGCTTATATGAACGTGCCCAAAACACAAAACGAAACGCTTTGGTGCCATTTCAGACGAAAATTTGCAATCCTAAAACAAGTCTAGAATCGGCTGCGGTCTGCAGTTCAACATTGCTGTCACCAGTGGACTTTGAGGACTACCAAAATTCTGAATGACACAAAATTTAGAAGGAACTTCATTTCATCGAATATTATTGGTAAAATTGAGGGTTTTACATCGTTTTTAAATTAGGATTTGCTGCAGTGCAACAAAAATTAAATAATTATGTACTAGAACAGACGGTCAAATGATTTAACATAGTGCCATTATTGAACGTCTATTGTAAGTGTGAACGCAATAACTCATAAACTCAATCCTAAAAAAGCATACGCTTCCTCTAACAAACTGGCTTATTCTAGCTGAAGGCTCATGTGTCAATCTTAAACAATTTTTGGTGAACAGCGTGCCAAAACTTTAAAACAGTGTTTGATTGTTCCACAGTTACAAAATCAGCAGCTTGGAGCTAAAATTCAAATTTGATAACAAGGTTTTCATAAAGTATTCATAAGGTTTTCATATAAAAGCGCTTTTGATTCTGAGCTCAGTTCAGCATTTTTGACACTTAGATAATATTTTCAGAACATCGTTTTTTATGCTTTTAATTTTTCTTCAAACTATCAAAATCCTTTTAATGATTTGCAACAATCAGTTTCAATTGCAATGAGGTGTAGTACATATCAATTTTTGAGGGCCCGTTAATGACGACGCCCCTGCAGCTTTTTGTTTTGTTTTCTCAAGGAACGTTGCGTTCCAAAATCTAGAATTTTTGTCTATCTGATTTGCCAAACCTTTAAAACTCCAGTAACTAAAGCCTGAGTTATTCTTAAACAATCAATTTTTTGGTACCATATTCTTCTGACGCATTTTAAAAACAAAATTTGAAAATGCAAAAACAGCAAAATTCAGATCTACTGTGCGTCACCTAAAGAGCAGAATTGATTCTTTTCTATCTGCGCCTGTTCCTTTCGTTTTCATCATTCTAAGGAAGTAATTCTACATCTCTAAATGTACAACTGGAAGAAATTTTGAACATTTTTGTAGTTTTTTGGCTTTTGAATGTGATGTCGAGTTTCGATTCAATTAAGAATGGAACGACAGGACTTGAAACTAAAACCAACATCATTAATCACTTTACCCTTTTTCAGTCAAATATGAATCTCCTTTTTTTATGATTAAAAACTAATCGTTTTTTCAATTGATTTGAGGTTAACTATCAATTTTTAAAGCTCCCCAGAGCTTTTTTAATTTATTCTTGTTCATGACCTTTCAAAAAACGTAGCCTTAAAGCCTCCAGTGACAAATCTTTTATAAAACATTCAACGTGCCGCGTTTTCGTAACAGAATAAAACGACATAAGTTTATTTCTGTCTCTTGAATGTGATATCGAGTTCTTTAAGTCTTCTCCAAATTTTTGCACTACTCATCTTATGTATGCATTACTAACGGCGCTGAAAAAACAAAAGACCTGTTGTTGCAGTATTTTTTGGTGTTACAAATTGTTTTAATTTTGAGCGCGGTGTTGACGACTTTGGAACTACTTGCCCAGTTAGCTCGATGGACGCCTTTTTGCACAACAAACGGGTTTGAGGGTGGAACTCATGTGAGTCAGATGGCTGAATTAGGGTGCGAGAACAGTTGAGTCATTGGCGATTTTTAGCGACAATCGGTGTGGACTTGAAATAGCATAAAAATCCTTCAGAGAAGAACTAATTTCGGGAATAAATATTGCAACTTTCAAACAGCAAAATGATGTTAATTTAATTTTTAATGTTTTTGCAAGTCGATCTGCATCGTTTTGATGTTCGGCAAAGGTTCACATAACTTGTTTACTTAAAAATCACAAAGAATGAAAGGAGAAATTGAAATGAAAGTTAGTCAACTTTGCAAACATTCCTCTTGTAATCTAGCTTCTTCTTCTTGCATAAATTGCGTTTCTGGTTCTCCAGTGACAAATCAAAAATTCTATAATACATTTTTTTGGTTCTGTTTTTTCATTTTCCAGAATGAAACAACATAAGTTTAAAATTTCGATAAAGATTTTGTTCGTTTTTGTTCATAATCGAATTCTCAAAGCCTTTTAATTTTGCAAGTTGCTTCAATGTTTGATAGCGATGGTGATTGTTGCGTCCTCCGTTGAGCGACGTCTTCTCAAACGACCTAAAATGACAACGGTCAAAGAACACGAGCGTTTATTCGACCACGCGGGCCGAACACACAAATGACACTGAATGAGACACCAATGGTAACCGACATCATGGGTGGCGCGGCGGGACGCCTGGCTTCAGGTAGACAGGCGGGCCAACATGATGAATTTGGAACTGACCTGTCAGCTCGATGGAAGTCTTTTTGCACAACAAACCGGTGGAAAGGCGGAATGCGAGTCAGACGGCTCAATTAGGGTGCGAGAACAGATGAGTCATTGGCGATTTTTAGCGACAACTGGTGTAAAAATGCACAAAAATATTTCAAGAAGAACTATTTGGGAATGAATATCGCAACAGTTTCAAACAGCGAAATTATTTTAATTTTTTAAACTTTTTATTATTTTTGCACGCGGTTTTCCATATTGTCGTTTTGTTGTTCTACAATGGCAAAAGTTATTTCATAATTTTTTTGCAAGTCGATCTGCATGATGTCGTTTTGTTCGGCAAAAGTTTACATAACTTGTTTACTTAAAAATCAAAAATAATAAAAGGAGAAGTTAAAATCAAAGTTAGTCAACGTTGAATACATTCCTCATTCACGCTTCTCCTTCTATTCAAGTATTCAAGCTTCTCCTTCTTTCATAAATCGCATTTCTGGTTTTCTTTACTTTCAGCGTCAATTATCGTTGTTTTGTCTTTAATCTGAATCTGATCAAGGACTTTTAATTTTAGACAATTGGTTCAATTTTTGATAGCGAGACAGACAGTTCGTTTATTGGTGATGTATTTGGAGCTGATCGGTTAGCTCGATGGACGCCTCTTGCCACGACAAAAGGCCGTGAAGGTGGAAATCAATTGAGTCAGACGGCGAGAAACAGATGAGTCAATGGCGGTTTCTCACGTCAAGTGGTGTGAATTGTGCAATAGCGCTAATACCTTCAGAAAAAAACTAATTTTGGGAATTTTTTTAGATACTTTTTTGCACGCTCTGATGTGAATGTTTGAAGCGCGTTTCCAATTTTCAGCGTTCTATGATACCGGACACTCACAATGAGCGTGATCGTCATTTGGTTTCAAACAGCGAAATATAGACAAATTTTTTAAAACTTTTTATTTATTTTTTGAACATTCTTTCTTGTTGTTAATTACTATAACTTGTTCACTTAAAAATCAGAAAAAATGAAAGGAGAAGTTAACATAAAACGTTGAAAACATTCCTCTTTTCTTCATTCCGCGTTTCTGGTTTTCTTCACTTTCAGCGTTCTACTATACCGAACAATCACAAAGACCACGTGTAATCGTCATTTGGTCTGCCAGCCAGCAGCCGTTTGTTGCGATAACGCGACGCAAACACATTTTGCGAACAAAATATGAATCGATCGATCGATCGTTTGAATGTGGCTGTCTCGAGCGTCTGCGATTGTTTCTGCTTGCACATAGCGCATATTGATTTTCCTCGCGAACTAACGTGATTGCAAATGCGTAATTGTAAGCTGTAATTTGTGCGTTGTTCCTAAATGACTCTGTTCGCGTGATCGGTTTGCGCATTTTGAAACCATTGACTCATTGAGACGGGTCATTCTTAGTTCTGTCCATTTACAGACTAGTTCAACACGTTCTGCAAATCTTTCAGACAGTTAATTTGCTTGTAGTGGCTTAAAAATATCGAATTTTAGCAGGTAGCTGCGCCAGTTTCTAACCTCTCCAGATCGTTCAAGGTTATCTCAACTACATAGACGGTTTTATCGAAAATAAAACGTTCCGCAAACGTTTCAGAAAGAAAGCCATTTTTCGTGTAGTTTCTGACTGCCGCTCTTTTGCCGCTCTTTTAACAAAAAATAGAAATTATTTTTAATTCAATTATTTCAATTGTTTTTAGGTCCATTTCGTGGCCTTAAACTGTGCAATATGCTGTCTTTTCAGCTTATTAAATGAGACGGTACGCAAGCTATTTTTTGTGTAGTTTCTGTATGCCTTTTGGTCTAAATATAATAACTTCATTTCATTTTTTTGTTGTTTAATTTTGTCAAAAATTCAAACGTTTTTAGCTGCGCTATATTCTCTCATTTCAGAATGTGAATTACGCATTTTATTCTCATTTATTTGCGTTTTGCTGGATCCTGGCTGCTTTGACGTTCCCGACTCCTCGTTTGGGACATGCTGCGCAACAAAACAACGCAACTGGAACATTATAGTTGATATGGCGGACGAGTAAATCAAAATCTATTTATTTGATGCTGAACTTTATTGGTCAGGACATTGACAACTTCATTATGCGAACATCGACGTCGAACTGTGCGCGTCGATTTTCCAGAGGAAACAACAGTGGTGTTGGTTGTCCATGGTTTGCGCTCTCGTGCGAGAAGGCGGCCTGCGGATATAAAACCAAATATGCTCCGAAAAGTAGGTTTTCACGTAGTTATTTTCCATTTTCCAGTTTCTTTCTCGTCGTAATTTGAAACAATTTCTGTTTGGAGATAGTGATGTAAATCTAAATTATCGATGTTCTCGGTTCAGGGACGCCGAATTTTCATTGTTTTCTACTGAATGAAAATCTGCCCGAAGTTCAACGATTTCCAAACACAACTTTCCGACCGAGACGTTCCAATTGATTGGATTTTCGCTTGCAGCGCAGACAGCGATTTGCTGGTCGTCGTTACAAAGACGAGACAAATCATACGATTGGAGTTGTTAATGGTCAGCACGCAGATTGTATTTAAGATTACTCAGACAAAATTTTAGAGCTAGTCAATGTTTTTTAGCGATGATCATTTACCAAACGATAATGCTCCACCTACATCAGTGGTGAGAGCATATACAAGTACGTAAAATGCCAAATTTAAATTATGTTCTACGATTTATTCAGAGAAAACAGTTTTCACACGCTCAAACAAATGGGTCACGTTGATTTCTACGTCAACGGCGGGCATCATCCAGATGGTTTCCGATTACCTTGTACAGAGGGACACCTGTAAGTTTACGTTTTCCATAATTCCACAGTTGAGTCCAATCTTATTTTTGAATCCGGGAAAGATCATTGATTTTTCCCAAATCAGTTGATCCACTTCGATCAAGTGAATAGCAATTGATCAATAATTCCGGTACCCCTTAATTCTATCCGGAACCTCTTAATTTATTCCGGCACCCCTTAAATCATTCCGGTCCCTTTTCTGTAAAAGAGCCTGTTGGGTTGAAGGTTTGCAAGCCCCAAATGGCCCCAAATGTCAAATGGCCGAGTTTGCGTGCTAGAAAATATTTTTATGTTTTAGACCAAAAAGCTGCGATCGATAATCGTCTGATGACCATTGCATGCGGAAACATAACGATTGTCAAATGCGCGCCATATCGAAACTTTCCCAAATGGTGCATCAGTTGACAGTGCATGCAGAAACATCGAACAGCGAAATGTTTTTGTACGTAAACAAAACGATGTTGACTTGATAGTGACAATCTGGTCCCACATTATGCGAAGCTGAATGAACTGGAAAACCCGGAACACGCAGAGTCGTACGATGCTGTAGACCATGAAGACGCCCTTTACTACAGGTTTGTTCTCCTCTTTTTCTCGTGTTTAATTCTTTTTGGTTTAAGAACAGTACTGCATGGCTTCGCGAATTACACTGTGCTTCATGAAGACCACTCCAAGGTAATGGTTTGAAACGTTCCATATGGTGGACTTTTCTGATTTTAATCGTTTCGAATACACAAAAATTTGGAAATAACTAACGAAGAAAAAGGTTCACATATGCTTTAAAAATCCGCCAAATCTCAATCTTTTATGTTTAATCGGTAAAACAAACTAAACGAGTTCAAATTTGGTAGATTAAAATAGAGATTGATCGTTCGAGAAAATCTGATTGTTGGTTTGCAGGCTTACAAATTGCAAACCAAAAGTGGACTTGGTCAACTTGGACGATTTTGTCCGCTGCGTAATGCAACCGACGGTTCTGTTGCCATTATTAAGAAATTTGGTGAATCTCAAAGATGTTTAAACTGCGTAAATGCTCACAATTGTAGGTGGATCGAGAAAAACAGTTGACCGTTTGCGACTGGCGATCGACGTTAGCAGTCTGGTTGGAAACAATGGAGATTTCATTCGAGCGACATCCATCTACTAGCAGCCAAAATTGGAACTGACTGATTGTTCTAGAAAATATGATTGTTGTTTTGATAGAAGACAGATTGTATGTCAAACTGGCCGCTTTCTGCACGGCGTAATGCAATTAATGCTGTTTGTTTAGGGAAAACAGTTTTCACTCGCTGAAACGAATGGACCACGTTGACTTCTACATAAACGGTGGAATGCTTAATCCTCAATGCACTACTCCGAGCTGGTTTCCGCTCTCCCTGTACTGGAGTGGCACATTGGACATGCCCTGTAAGTTTACGTTTATTGAATTTCCGCAATTGAGGTGATCCAAATCTTATTTCATCGGAAAAGATCAATGATTTTTCCCAAATCAGATGATAACGGACTCGAGAACAAGCATTTCCACTTTAATTTATTGACTTAGCTTGCTCTTCTCCACAATCTCCACAGCGTTGATCAATTTTGCGTTGATTATTGCTCATTTCGCTTTTATCCAAATTGCTCGAACTAATAAGTCCTATTGGTTCTAGTATTGAGAAATGCCACAGCTTTAGAAAATATAAATTTCCCATAAAATATGACTCTTTGGTTTGTAGGCTTTCAAGTTAAAATACCGGCATTCGATTACCAGTCACAAGAACTTGGTGAATTTTCACGATGTTTCAACTGCGTAAATTTAGATCAGAATGAGAAAAGAAAATAGCAATTGCAGCGATCTAGCAAAGTTAGAGATCTGGCTAAAAAGCTTCCGTTACATTCGAAAAACATCCATTGACTACCATTTGAAAAATTGGACCAGGTTAGTGCGTTCAAATCCTCAGATCATCATCCACAGCACAAACACATTCTGTGAGAGCAATTCTCACAATTCAATTATCAGCTTTTGTGAAAAATTGTTCTAGGCAAACTTGAAGATTTCGAGTGGTGGAATTGGCTGAAGCAGTCAAAGGCTTGAACAAAATTTCTGTAATTGCAACAACGGAAGTTGGCTGCGCCGATATTTGGAGCCGCTAAACATTGAAAGAAATGCACGATGTAGCTTTCCCCGGCTCAAAAGCGCTCTCCTTCGTTGAATTCGAAGGCTATTGATCTTCCATTCGATAAAAGAGAACAGGTTAGTGCGTACAAGCACTGAGCACTATCCGCTACACAGATTTCCATTTGAATTTAACGAAACTCGGGACTTGTTGCATGCTGAGTACGAATATCCGAGTCTTGAGGCGCGACAACATTGAAAGTGAAAACCAGAAAGTTACCACCTTTTGAGCAAAATTGTTTTATTTGAGCTCGAGATAGTTGTAATGGAACTGGCCGAAACAGTCATGCGGCTACGATGCGATTTGCAATTTGCCTTCGCTACAAAAACGTACGTCTTCGATGAATTCAAAGGACCTGCATCTCCTACCATTCGGAAAACTGGAACAGGTTAGTTCGTACAAGCACTGAGAATTCTATCCGCAACTTAGATTTTCATTTGATTTTAGCGAACCTGCTTGCTGGATACGAAAATCCGAGTCTTCAGGCATTTGCAAATGCACACAACGCAAGGAAATTCGAATTTGCTGCTCTGAAGACAATTCTATTTGCCTCAGTGCGAAATTCAGGTATGCAATCCTCCGCCTTTTACTTAGTAATAGTTGCTTAAGAGCCCGACATCAACTGCGTTGCCAGCAATCAAACCAGACAGTCCGATGAGAGCGTCTTCACGTGTGTGAAGGTGACGGCGACAACCCTGAACGCTCGAAACATAATCGACTAGAAAACACTGTCTGTATCATCTTTTAAACGACGATAAACTAATAGTCTCTTTCAAAATCAAAATGGAATTCAATAGAAAGTGAAGAAGGACTTGGTTAGGATCAAAATTTGAAAACAACGTTAACAGGAGCACCGCCAGTGCATTGTGCAACCTCACAAGTCTGTGTATTACAAACGCATATAAAAAAATAATTAACAGAATTGCAGTTCATTAGCGTCAAGGAACAACTTAAAAGTCAGTTTCCATTTGATCAAAAAGCTCTTTTATTGTCCAGTATTATGGACAGTCAAAGGCGAGAGTTAAAGCAAAACAGAAGCAGAAGATCGTCAAAAATAACCTCACATTAATTCCCCACAAAATCCATTAACGATCAAAGCGGAATAATAGTTAGTTGGCTGAAGAATGCCCAAAATTTGATTCGACGCTGAAGTTTGCATTGCAGATGGGCATTACAAACGAATTTACCATGTAAACCACACCAAATTTGAAGTTTGTCCGCTTCCATTTCCAGGAGCACAGCGAAAATGCATGAAAAATGCATCACACCACCTTGACATTGCTTTTTGCGCGAACAAACACCATTTATAGTTTGGTCGGCGTTTGTAAATTGATTTTAGAATGAACGACGTTCCCGCCCTCTTCTTCGAAGAAGTCGTTTCTCAATTCGTCAGCAAAGAGCCGCTGCTGGCCGGTAGCGCTCTTTCCGGACTTCCCGGCCATGTCGCTTCTGATGCCTACGCTGAACAGAGTGTTCACTGCATGGGGCTGAGAAATGGTCGATTGGAAGAGGAGAGCTATTTCAATTGGAAAGATGAACCTGTAGACATTGAAACGTCGAATAGAAAGCACCTCCACTACATGCACATTAGAATATACGGCGACAAAAAAGAGTACAGCACTGATCCGGAATCTACGCAACGAGTATTGAGCGCCACCAAGGGAAAACACGTTCTTCTCGGTTTGCAAACTTTGAACATCAGCGATGAGATTGCAAAGTGCGTAGAGTCAATCCGGCTTATCTCTGACTTGAAAGTGGACACAAAGATCACAAGCGACGTTCTGGAGATGATGCGCCTTTTGATGGAGAGACACACTTTGAACACTATCGATATCAGCGACAATGTTGAAATTGACGACCAAACGACGCAGCTACTCGTAGACCTTCTTAAACAGGAACAATTCCACAGAATATACCTTCCTGCGAAGTGCTCTGCCGCCCTCAAGACAATCATCGCCAGTTGGAGGGAGAATTCGGAGGCGATGGTCGGAAAAATGATTTATTGCAGATTAGAGTTTTCAAAGTTGCAACTGCCGTCTTCACTCCGTCCACTGGGCTTTGCCGCCCTCAAGACTACCATCGCCAGTTGGATGGAAAACTTGAAGGAAATGGTCGGAAAAATGATTTATTGGAGAGACGAATTTCCAGAGACGGAATTGTCGACGGAATTCACATTTGAAGAATGTAGCGAGGAAGAAGACGAGCGCCAAGCAGAACGCGCGTATCCTTTTGCAGGTTTTTGGCCACGCATCACCACAAAATCGGTGCTCAGAAACCAGGACGGAAGAGCGGTTTGTTCTTTTTCGAGACCGACTTTGGATTACAAAACAGTGTTTGTGTTCGCTTAGTTTGTTGTTTTGCACGGCCTTCTTGTGATTTTTAAAAACCCTGTTTCTATTTGCTTAGGTGGTGAGAAGGTGTATTAATGGAATTTTGCGGTTAATAAATGTTGACTGTTTTTGCGCAACAAAAATGTTTGTTTGTCAGATTGAGTGATAAGAAATGTATTTAAAACACCGAATTAAGATTTTTCGAAATTCAAAATAAGCTTACATAAGCCTGTATAAGACAGTGGAGCAACTACTGCACAAATAAATTAGTCAAGAAGACATTATTTCAAATATTAAAAATCTCAAGTATTCCGTTGAGTTATTGCTGGCTGAATAGTCACCAAGAAGATGCCAAAGGCTTAAAAGCTGGTACTTCGTGACCCATCAAACCTTGAAGAAAAGTATTTGAATCAACGAATTAAGATCTTTCCAAATTCAAAATAAGCTAATAAGACACTGGAGCACTGCAAAATACTGCAAAGATACTGCAAAAATTAATTACACTTGTGTTATGTCAGATTCTGGGCGGCTAAGTCAGGGATCGAGTGAGGTGTAGCGGCTGGAGTTCGATCGTTCCCCCTGTGGCCGGAAATAGCCAATCTCCGGCGGTGCACGAAAGTGGAGTTAAAATCCCTGTTTATTCGCTGTAATGAGGCAACTAAACAGTGAAAATGGACAAAAGGGCGACTGACGCAGCAATTGGGGGCGACGACGGGAGAGAGCGAAAGGGGCTGGAGCGTGAGGCCGTCTATGACGTCACGTCACACTAACATTTATTTACTGTCAAAAAATAAAATTTGTTTTATTAATTTGCACGGCAGAAATGTAAACACGAAACTTGACTAAAAGAAACACTGAAACTGCTGTAAAAAATATCTCTAAAAGACATTATTTCAAATATAAAAATCTCAAGTATTCCGTTGCGTTGGTGATGGTGGAATAATCACCAAAAACCAAAGGCTTAAAAGCTGGAACTACGTGCCTCACCAAACCTTGAAGCGTTTTCGCAACAACAAGCCTCTGACACGACTGAATGTCGTGAGGTACAGGGGAGAGGAAGACGACCGAACGTTGAGATCACATATATTTCAATTTCCTCGATTACACCGAAAATCACGCTTATATGCAACATTTCGAGGCTCTAATAAGCTGAAAGGCGGTACAATGCGATCTGTTAGGGCGCGGCGAGAGTCGTGCTGATCACGACACTGAACAAACATGGTTTTATGAAGATTCAGCTGCAGCATCCAGCAACTAGTTCGTCAGTTGTCCAAAAAATAAATAAAATGTTTGTTGAAACAACGCTTACATTACAAAAACGCTTACAAAAACAACGATTACAAATAAGACAGAGACGTCGTCAGTTGGCAAGAAAAAACGCAACCTACAAGAAAATTACTTAAAATCATTTTTATTATACCGTATTCTAACTATCATCTTTCCATCAGAGCGGAGAATATTGTAGCCCAAAAATAAATAAAAAATAGTGCAAAATATATTTAATATTTAAAATATTTAGTTTCTATTCGATCGCGGATTGCTATCTCAATCTCACGATCAACTAATTAAAAATTCTGAACCTTCCAGTTGTTAAGTCTCAATAAAAACAACAACTTAAAAAATTGGCGGATTAATTTAAACGTTCTGTGCGCTAAAGTTTAATTGTTGGTTTTTGGGCGTCTGATGTTGTTCGATGAATACAGACCCTAATTTGTGCTAAAGCGCTACATTGGACTTTTAGAATGTTGGAAGGCTACGAACATTGCCGCATTTCCAGCAGTCCAGCAAACACGCGATTGTAGCTTCCAAAAAAAGCAGCCAAAACGTACCGGAATGGTCTTATTTCTCACATCTTACAATTGCCGCATTTTCACAAGTGTTATGATCATTTAACTTTATCTTGTCACTCAAAATGCTTGCCGACAGTCGTCAAAACGGCGAAAAAGAGAAAAAAATAAATCCAATCGAACACTTTTTGGTCCTTACTGGATTGAGTTCCAGGGACAACTCCAGGGATCGAAAAACTGCATACAAAAATGAAAAAACAAAATAAACAAAGAAATTTTTAAGAAAAACCAATTTAAGTGTAGCACAAAAATTGGAAATATGCAAAAATACGAGACTTTTTGCGGATATGTTGTCTTGCTCCTGACTTTCCAACCAAAATTTACAAAATTCATTCAGACAGTCCACCCTGGAAATTGAAGTAATTAAGCAAAAAGTATTTACACAATCTTTGCTATGGAGGCACGTGTGCTCCAATTGTACAAAAAATTAATATTTTGCAAACAGCAGTGGCTTGTATGGTTTAGATTGGATAAAACAAAAAAAATATTGAGATGTGAGAAACCAGCCAACTAAGTTGGTCCTCTAGTACCTTACCAACAATTAATTCTAAACTCTAAACAAATTTGCAAGAAGTTTCTCCTATGTATTTCATCATCCACCCGACAAAAATGTTTTTTTTTACGTCTAATATTCACATATTCACCCTGACAGTTGAAGTAATTACGCGTAAAAAATTTGTTTTATTTAATCGCTATGAACTACTCTACAAGTGAATTTAGCTTTTAAACTTTTAAACGAGACGAGATTCGGAGCAAAAAATGTCCCGAAAGGAAAGTTGAATGAGAACAGGCCCGCCCAGCTGATCCACGACAAAAAAATTTAGATTTTATGAAACGAAATGATTGAAACAAGCAACAGCGATTAGCATAAAACCGATAAAAATCCATCTTATCGTACGGAAACAATGTAGGCTTGGGGAGATCTGTTTGCCTTGAAAAATGATGATTTGGACATTAAGCTGGAGTAGCGCACAGAGAGCTGGCCAGAAATCCTTTTTTTATGTTTTAGACCACGCCGCAACGTTTGCGACTCACAATAACAAAAATAGTACAACGCTATTAACCGTTTAGTTTACTCTAAAAATACATCCGTATTGATGGAAGATCTGGTGCCAAAAAATGTTGATTCTGATGAAATAAAGACGCGAAATACAGATTTGGGAAGAGTTGTCGCGGGATGATATGGGATGATCCGTCTTTCGCATTGTTTCAGGTTGAAAGGTTGGAAAACCTGGCTAGAAATATTCAAGAATACAAAAACCGTTGATTCTATTTTCTTAAAATGCATAACAGGACCTCACAGTAGTGTAACAGTATTGTTTACAACAAGAGTCTCGCACAAAAATCCTTGAACAATAATATAAGTTTATGACAGACATCTTGACTGCAAAAATCTTAAACTCATTTTATTTTCGTTCATGGTCTCTGTGTTTGTTTGCGTCATCGACAGAAACCGCTAATACCATAAAAATTGGCTGAGAGATAGAGTGAGTGGCAACGCACCAGATGGTGGTCCAAAAAAACAAAGTTTTCTCCCGAAAAGATTCTATTACAGCGCACTAGCAATTTTCAAATTTTTCATAGGTTGATGTTTTAAACTTGCCAGGTCGGACAACCAACTATGACGCGTCAATCGGTTCTTGTAAATAACTGAATTGTGGCAGTCGTCGTCAAATAATGAATTTTAAACCGCGTGAATTAACTACAATTAGGAACAGTGAAGAGTTACTCTGCCTGTAAATGATGACCTTCAGAGACCGCACTAAAAATAGGTAATGTTTGGTACTACGACAAGTAGCAACAAAAAGTTTAAGCCACTAGAGTACGCCACGCGAAGTAAAAACGAGTTCTAGGAATATTATTTTCGAATTTTATCCATCGATTCAAGGATTCACGGAAAACTTGTAGAAAATGGTCGAAACGTCTTAACATCCATGACTGTCACCAAAAATTAATTATGTATAATTAATTATTCATGTGAAAATAGACTAAAAAACCCTAAATATAATTATTATAATTAAAATTACTAAAAATAATAATTAAAGCACAAGTCAATAGGTTTTGAAAAAGCAGTGTCCAAAATTGGTTGTGAATGTGATTGTCAACATTTTGAAAGACGAGAAAGAAGATTACTCCGAACGGCTACTGTGTTTCCTCCGTGCCAATGGGCAATTGACAGGCCCAATGGCTGCAAAAATTGGTTAACGTTAAATTTTCTCAAACGTAGCTCATAAGCAGAAAATGTTTCATTGCGCTGAAAATTTGAGTTTGAGTTTTTTTTGTTTGAAATTTGAAGTTTTTTATACTTGCTATTCTATTATTTACATCGTTCTGGTCACAAATGAACGTTGTAAAAACAAAAATATATAATGAACGTGGGCAACATTACACTTTCACAAAAAAACAGCAATTGTTGAATTATTTCCCTTTAAATACTCATTTTGTAAAAATAAAAATCCAGATGACGCCATGTCCAGACTTAAACACTAGAAATGTCAGATTTGCAAAATTGTGCTTGTGGAACTGCACTAAATAGCCATTGAAAGACTTTTTGAAATCCTCCAATACCGTAGCCAACCAACCCGTTTACTTCAATTATTTTTGTTTTATACAGTATTAGCTTTTATTGTAGGTCAGAAGCGTGTTTTAGCCGTTCAAAATGAACCAAAGTTGAGTACAATAAATGGTCCCAAAAAATAACAATTGTTTAAGTATTTGTGAAGTATGAACTCATTTTGTAAAAGTCAAAAATTACCATCAATATTACCATATTTTAGACGGTTAATTAACTCTGCATGTAAAGGCCTTCTTTCAGTTTCATCCGTACAAATGTGCGGCGCGAATAGCAACTAAAAAACCCTGAATAATAATTAAAGCACAAGTCAATAGGTTTTGTGAAAAGCAGTGTCCAAAATTGGTTGTGAATGTGATTGTCAACATTTTGAAAGACGAGAAAGAAGATTACTCCGAACGGCTACTGTGTTTCCTCCGTGCCAATGGGCAATTGACCGGCCCAATGGCTGCAAAAATTGGCTAATGTTAAATTTTCTCAAACGTAGCTCAAACTTTCTATTGCTTCCGTTCAATCGAATCCACCACCCCTACGCACGTTTACCGTTCACTTATCTCAGATCCTATGTTTTATGAATCAAGCAATAATGTCTGTGCGTAAGTCAATTTGATTAATTAATTAATCTCGGTTATACTAGGTACCGGCCGTCAAAAATTTAACTGCTACTTTTATGAAAAAAGTTGACTACCGCATTGATCACAAAACCAGTTCCCAAAAATTGTATTTTGAAATAGCTACACTTCCTGATCTTTCTGAATTGTTATGCAATGCAATTTTATAACAAATCTTAACAGGCGGCTTCCGATAGTCCTAACTGGCAAATTCCAAACATTCCTCTGGATAGCGCACCATTCACAATTACCCCGTACCGGTACAGAAAAAAAGAACAAAGAAGCTTGGTACAATTTCTACTTTTGAAGTTCCTGCTCAGATCTTTCCAACCTTTGATGCTCAACCAACTTTTGTGCACTTTTCCAAATCGAACCTCCAAAAATTGAATTTTTTCACAGCTACACTTCCTGATCTTTCTGATTTGTTGTTATTTAATATCAAAGTAGTTAATATATCTAATAACTAATAGCTAATATCAAAAATTGCATCAGCTGTTACGCGCCAACTAGAGCAAGAGTTCTAGAGTTCTAAACAAGACGCAAATTAAAAAGAGAGAGAGTATTGTTTCGACCGAGCTGGCAGCGCACAGAATAACCTCTAACCAAACAATCGCATTAACGAGCTCTTCAACGTGTTGTCTGAGCAGCAGACATTGACTGCTTGGCGGTGGCCAACACAGCTGCAACTTTTGCAAACACGAAGCACATTGCTTTTAGTAGCGGCTCGGCTGTGGCAATGACCGTTTTGCTTAAAGGTAATTTGGTATATTAATCTTTGATCAAGATCTTAACATTTCACCTTTCGTCAAAAAATTGTTTGAATTCGTTTTTTTATGCGTCACCGATGAATTGCAAAAAACTGCAAGAAATTTGGCTAACTATTATTAATTATTTAAAAAATTTAAATTCTTTACGACAGAAGATAGCGCAAGCAAGATTTTGTGAATCCGACAGGAAAACAAGCACAGAAATGATCAACAAATAAACTAAAATTTAGTGAATGTGATTTAGTGAAGAAAATATGTGTTATGTTTATGTGTGCGGCATGTGCGCTAAACTGTGAGCCAAACTAAACTTTGGTTCAAACAGATCGGCCCGAAAAAATATTGTCTGGTAAAACAAAGAGGAAGCTTCAGACAGACGTTAGTAGTGGCTTCCTGTTTCTAGATTAAAAAGAGCATTCAAAGAGATTTAATTGAAAAAGGAAAATGAAGCTCCAAAAAAGTAATATTTGACCTGAACGTTTCATCACAAACATAAAACTGCCTTGTTAACCAAATTTGTTAAATTGGACGAACGCTGACGAAGCAAAATGTGTGAATTAAATGCTCATCAAAATCTATTGTAGTAGACCAATGTTTAACG
>MQUG01004465.1:0-14371 GCA_007213375.1 Steinernema feltiae | reverse complement strand
TAGGGCCGAACGCGAGTTGAGCGCCAGCCAACGACATTGCACAACGATTTGTACATACAGGTGAATTTGCAAAAATGTGAAAAAAGTTTTCGGTCTGATGCTGGTCGATGGCAAAAAAAGGTTAAAAAAAAGACAAATCGATGCGAGCTTCAATACAGCAAAGAAAGAAAGAACATTTATAACGAAACCAGATAGACATCAACCCGTGAATGAATCGGTGGTCTTCTCGTCCATTACAGCCTTCGTCTACTTCTTGTTGCCACTGATGAGAATGACGCGTTGTGTGAGGCGCAGCATAACACCAGAAAGAGCTTCTCCAAAGACTGAGAAGACGAGGCACCCGGCGAACAGGAAGAAGCTTTTGTCTGCAACATTTCAGTTCGCATCGTTAGAAGAATGGAAAACTTACTTGCTCGTTCCGATGTCATTTTCGTACTTTCCGTAGAATCGTCGCTTTCTTTCGCCCGCTTCGGTTCAATGGTGGCATCCACAGTCGTCTCCTCGGTAGCGCGCGTCCCATCTGCAGGTGAAGCTTCTTGGGTTGTAGAAGGAAGAGTGGACGTTTCAGTGGTGGTAGGCGCTGCAGTCGTCGAAGTTGTAGTAGTGGTGGTGGTAGGCGTAGTAGTCGTGGTAGTCGTTGTTCTGGTGGTGGTCGTTGTTGTGGTGGTTGTCGTGGTAGACGTCGTGGTTGTACTCGTTGTGGTGGTAGTGAAAAACTTCCTACAAACAAGAATTTCAGTTAACAAATCCACAAACTAATGACGAACACTCCAGTAGAGCCACTCGACTTCGGAATAATGAGCATCCTCGGTAATTCAACAATATCGTCGTAAGCATACACCTTCTCGTACTTGCGAACGACGCACTTTCCACCCTCGACTTCTTTCAGAACGTCCACCGAATCGAGCAGAGTCAGAACATGATAGCAAAAGTCTCCCGAACCACTGAAATGACGATAAACTATATAACAAACAATACCACAGAGCGTACTTATTAGCTACTTCCGCATGAAGCTTAAAATTGCCGCTTTCCAGTTGATTCAAGAAGAACTTCCCTTCCTGTTCGTCCTTCAGCCGATCGCTTTCAAAGTAGAGGTGGTTACGAAACTCATCAGCTTTTAAACGGTCGTTGAAGTCTGCAACTCTCTCGAATGGTCGCTCCGACTGAAAGCACAAAAATTCACAAGCTGTCAAGTATTAGCACTTACTTTACACTTATAAGAGGAGTCCAGCAGATCGCCTTCAAGTTTTGTTGGGTTATTAGAGTCGTCGTACCCAAGATCAACGAATTCGTATAATCGATCATCAATTTTGATTCGCTCGGAATGAAGTAAACGATTTCCTCATAACATAGATGGAAATAACTGCTATCCATAGCATGGCGATTTGATTTAATCGCTTGGACCAAAGCGTGCTTGTTTCCGACCAACTTCAAATTGTTATCTGGATTGTTTATAACGTATCCACTAAAAGCAGCAATTACACCACAACGAATGAACAAAGAGCTTACTTTGCTTCCAACTTCCCATGAGGAACATAAAGCATTTCGAATATTCGATCCTCTACAAAAGGCATCATTCCCCACATCATCACATGCGTGTAGTTCTTCAGGTAGAACAGCTTCGCTCCTTTGAAAGCAAATCTAAGATCTTTACCATCCGGTTTCCGGTAACCTGAACGCCTCAATTCCGATTCGTCAAATTTGCGGTTGAGCTCATCAATCGACGACTGATTTCCATCAACCCACTGGATGCCGTGCTGGTACATCAGGATGATTTTGGAGTCCCGGAACATTGAAACGTCGCACATCGGGAGCGTCCCTGAAAAGAATGGAGTTGTGGAGCGGAAAGAGAGGAGCTGCAACTTACGGACATCGGGGAAGGAGGAGATGAGCTGGAAGCTCACAACGAACGCCAGGAGAAGGGCCGAACCGATCATCGTTGAGTTTGACAATCGATTGACGCCGATCGGTCGGATTCGCCGCTTTTATCCGCATTTCGAGACGTGTTCGGCACTTTGCAGGCTGCAAGGCAGACGTGGCACGTAACAAAAAATCTGAAAATGAATATTAGACGGTTGGCGAGCAGCGAATAGACGAGCGCTAGGAGGACGAACGGCGGATTCTGGTATTCTCGACAGCGCGCTCTCTGCTCCGCTTTCACTCGCAAACTGCACACCGATTGCCATGTGACAAATCCACGCGCTCGTTCGTGTGCACCAGCGACAAACCTTCGCATTCGGGGTATCGTTCGCCGGCGTGTTTTGTCTATATATTGAAGGTGGAAAGCTGGCATGAATCGAACGTGCGAATTTTAGGATTTGATGATGTGATACAATTGTGATGCCACATTGTTTTCGCTACAAATTGCGCGCGGATCAAAATATCACTGTTTAGTCTATGCGTCGGGTCAGTTTAGGCGCAAAATAAATGTATCCTGACGTTCAGGGCATATGAGCGCAACGTCAGCGCACGCCTCGAAAACAAATTCTTGGAGTTATCGTGGTGGGAGCCTGGCCAAGCAGAATCAGGATATTGTATCCTTTTCCAGTATTGTATGCGCGCAACACAACACCGGAAGTGATTGCGTGTTGTTTTCGAGTTTTCGAATTTCGCTTTTTCAAATCTGCCATTGAATGTTGTATCGGTGTGTTGGGTGGAATATTTTCGCAGATGACATCCTTCACCTACCTCGGCCGAGAAGTCAAAATCAAGTCAAACTTTCAATTCATGACGTCTTGCGCTCTCCCGGCGATGCTACACGGAAGCGAAGGCTCTGACCAAAAACGCACAAAAAAAAGCTGACGACTACCCAACTGCGAATGGAGCGCTGGATGGTCGGCGTTAATTCAGTTCATGAGGCGCAGAGCAAAATATATTTTATATGAGCAACAACAACAACAACGCTTCAATAGAGTTGACCAACGAACAGTGGAGCACCCATGAACGTGACTCCATAGAGGAACGGCTTATCAGCGCGAATGGTGCGCTTTGGGGGTGGTGGAGGAGCGGGACCGCCTCCTCTCACATTGATGAACGTAGCAGCAGCTGCAGTGACGCCCTCGGCGCCCGGTCAACTTGCATAAAACCAACTTGCATAAAGGCAACTTGCATAAAGACATCTTGCATAATCGGGAACTTACATAACGGTCACCTTGCATAACGGTCAACTTGCATAACGGTCAACTTGCATAAAGGACAACTTGCATAACCAAGCAGCTGTTAGTTTGTCAACTCCAAAACTAAAACTAATTTATTGGAAAACAAATATAGAAGGATTGTGGGATCCTCGCAGGCCCAGCAACATCACTAAACTAAAGACTGAGATTGTCGGCCATGCTCTTCAAGTATTCCATAGGCTTCATGTCCGCGTACAACTTGGCTACTTCGAGTTTACGCTTGTCAGCCTGTTCCCACTTCTTCTTGAGAGCTCGGATAGGCCGTCCTGCTTTTAAATCGATAAGGTCTTCGTCAACCTAAACACACTATTTTAGATTCTGTAAGGAGAGCTTAATTACCTTCTGTTGAAAACTCTTAAGCTTGTTTATAAATGACCAAATTGAAGGGTGAGAACATCCGAAATGGCGGTTCAAGCTGCCGTTGCAAGCTTCCACGCTGTTGTTTGACTTTGGCATGTCTTCCAGGAGGCGTTTTCGAACATTCCACAGTTCGTGGCCAAAGTGAGGAATGTTCTTTCCTTTAAAAGGCAACCTTCCGACGTACGCAGATTCAAACCATGTCCGGATCGGGGCAAGTTGATCATCCAGCTCGGCACATAACTCTCCCCAAACGGACAACACGTCCTCTGGCGGAACATAGGCCATAGCGCGAATCATTCTGAGTTGTAAATTCAAATTTACGTCTTCACCTACGGCCACTTTGAGTCCCTCCTAAAAAAAGTGAACTAACAAAAAAAAAATTGTACTTACTGTATCGACTCTTTTACGGAGAGACTGTGCTAAGTGGAAGTTACAACCCGTCACGTCAACATGTGGGAACTTGTTTTGAAACGCGTTAATTGCCGCCAACTCAAAATCTGCAAACACTCTATATAAAACACATCTGAACAACAATAAATGGAACTACCAGTCATAACGTTGTTGGGACAGAAGGCAGGGGCAAGAGTTTGAATTGCAGCGATCATTTTCTCGTACATTTTGGTTGTCTTTCGCGGAAGCAGGCAGTAAAGGGCAGGTAATGTGTGTCTGCTTTCACCAAATCTAACGTGCAAAGTGTACAGTTGATAAAAGAGCGATGGCACGACTGCGAAGGTTCCGTCGCAATAAATATCTTCAGCAGATTGCAGCACTATAACCATTTCTTCGCTACCAAAAATACATACAAATACACCCTACAGTGCGTTGTACCGAACAACATGTTCCATGAACCCGTAAGTTTTACTAGTATCTGTTTTGATAAAAATGATAAAAATTTAGTTTTTTCTCGGCTTATGGTTATGGCTAAGCGTACTACTCGTTTTGAATTTTTGCAACGCTGTTTATTGGTTTTATATATCGTACACTAAGTCTTCTTCACGAGCATTTATTTCGGAGCTTTTAGTAAGTTTGACTGGGCACTTTATATACTAATCTATGTGAAAATATTGCAGAGAATGAACCGACTTCGACCTCCAAGCGAAGAAGAGATCGACGCGAACTTCCATGCGCTCAGCCAAGACGGAATCACGACTCTTCGTCTTCTCGCCGAAAACCGGGGTGACATTGTGGCCGAGTCTCTCCTTGGCCTTTGTAGTAGAAAATAAATTGTGTTTTTTGTTTGATGTTTTATTATTTTAAATAAATGTTTACTTTATTTTGGATGTATTTTGACTTCAAATTATTTAACACTTCTAAAGACTTCTAATTCAATTATGCATGTTGTCCTTTATGCAAGTTGTCCTTTATGCAAGTTGTCCGTTATGCAAGTTGTCCGTTATGCAAGTTGTCCGTTATGCAAGTTGTCCGTTATGCAAGTTGCCTTTATGCAAGATGTCTTTATGCAAGTTGTCTTTATGCAAGTTGGTTTTATGCAAGTTGACCGGTCCCCCTTGTGCATGATAGCATCAACATGAAGAGGACGTGGTTTATCAATGATGGCAATTCCATACAAGTTGGCGTTCTCCTCATCGAACATTTCGTTGATACCCAGACGCTTCAAAGTTGATTTGAGATCAAAGTCACCTTCAGTTTTGAATTTGGGAACAGCCATGTCGATCTTGAAGCTGCTGGACGCCTTCAGATTGGTAGCAGAGAAGCTAAAGTACGAGTTCAAGTTCTTCTTGAGTTCCGCCAAAGGGTTCTTCTTCGGAACAATGAAAAAAAGCTTGAATCGTTCGTCGCTGAAGCGGATATGTGCATAGGCGTAGCTATCCGTTTCAAAAAAGCCTCCGTGTCTGATACCGTTCATCATTTCCACCTAGAAAAGCACGAATAATACATTGAGGCAATTAAAACACACGTTACCTGCTTAGTGGTTCCATCTTCGTTGTTGAACGGCTCGTTTCTGGTGTTTGATTTGTCGAATTCAGATACGAAGCGCGCTCGCAAGTAGATGGCGTTGACAACGATGCATTGAATGTTATTCGGTTGAGGTCCATCCGCGATAAGCTCAGGAATGAAGCCTTTTGTTGCCTCCTTGACGAATTTGTTGATTCGAGCCATCTGTTCACGCGCGTTGTTGCGAAAGTCAACTCGTTCCACCTTGCTGTCAAAGTTCTTCTCCACTGTAGTCGCATAGCGCTCGAGCAGATTCAAACTGTTCTGAAATGATCGAGTATTTGAGACGAACGTCAACGAAAAGCAAACCTCAACAAACAGCGCTGATGCGATGGACAACGGCGGCCCGATCATTTCACCATTCATACCCATATTGGTGATGCGCCGAGCCTTCAGTTCTGCGAGATGTCCGCGAAACCAGGAAGCGACCACGTCTTTTTCAATTCCAGCGAACGCAATGTCAGTGATTTCAGAGCTTGTCTTCGCATTGGCGCCCATGTTCACAGTCCCCAGAGCCATTGCGATCGAAAACGGCGACACAACGGCGGACTTGTTTGGCTTCTCGTTGAGCGCGTTCAGAGAGAGACGGAAAAGCTCGTCGACGATAACGACATCCGAGTCAGATTTCATTCTTTAGTCTGAAATGCTGGGAGATAATTTGAATTAATTAAACAGATGCATAGACAGCAAAAATTTCTGACACATAAATTGGACTGAAATAACGAAAGAGTGAAAGAAACACGCGTCGATTAGCTTTGTTATCAACCAAGAGTTAGTAAGTAGTTCGGTCTGATGTGGGCCGATGGCCGAACAACAAATCGATGTGAGCTCGATAAAAGAAAGAAAATTTATATTTAATTAACCAGATAGACATCAACCCGTGAATGAATCGGTGGTCTTCTCGCCCATTCCAGCCTTCGTCTACTTCTTGTTGCCACTGATGAGAATGATGCGTTGTGTGAGGTGCAGCATAACACCAGAAAGAGCTTCTCCAAAGACTGAGAAGATCAGGCACCCGGCGATCAGGAAGAAGCTTTTATCTGCAACATTTCAGTTCGCATCGTTAGAAGAATGGAAAACTTACTTGCTCGTTCCGATGTCATTTTCGTACTTTCCGTAGAATCATTGCCTTCAGTCGACCGCATCGGAACAATGGTGCCATCCACAGTCGTCTCCTCGGTAGCGAGCGTTCCATCTGCAGGTGAAGCTTCTTGGGTTGTAGAAGGAAGAGTGGACGTTTCGACGGTGGTAGGCGCTGCAGTCGTCGACGTTGTAGTAGTGGTGGTGGTAGGCGTAGTAGTCGTGGTAGTCGTTGTTGTGGTGGTTGTCGTGGTAGACGTAGTGGTGGTCGTTGTAGTCGTGGTGGTCGTTGTTGTGGTGGTTGTCGTGGTAGTCGTAGTGGTTGTACTTGTGGTGGTAGTAAAAAATTGCCTAAACCGAGAATTCCAGTTAAATCCATAAACTTTTGACTAACACTCCAGAACCAGCAGTCTTCGGAATAATGAGCATCCGCGGGTATTCAACAGCATCTTTCTTGTCAACCTTCTTATACTTCCGGATAACGCACTTTCCGCCTCGACTTCTCTCAGAAAGTCCACCGAATCGAGCAGAGTCAAAACATGGTAGTAAAAATCGCCAGTTCCACTGAAATGACGGGAAATTAAAGAACAAGCAATACCAAAGTGCGTACTCATTTGCCACTTCCGCATGAAGCTTAAAGTTGCCGCTTTCCAGTTGATTCAAGAAGAACTTGTCCTCCTGCTCGTCCTTCAGCCGATCCTCTTCGAAGTAGAGACCTTGACTGTACTTTCCCGCCAATCGGTTGTTAAAGTCTGCCACTTTCTCGAATGGACCATGTTTCGGCTGAAAGCAAAGAAATTGCACAAACCGCCCACCCCTCCACACTTAAATACCTTAGGGCATCCGATCGTTAGCGGTTTGTTGGGGTCAGGAACAAAACCTTTTATTCCGTCAGCATTGTTGCCTCCCTTGTACTCAAAGTTCAGCTCCTCGTCATCAAAGAACAATTTCGATTCGCCCGGGATAAAGTAAACGGTTCTCTCTTGACATACAGGGAAATCCGAACTGCTGGCATCAAGCGAACCGGATCCAATTTCTTTGATCAAATCTCTATCAAAGGGGAATGAGCTAGCAAGAACATGGTTTTCTTGGTATCCACTAAATGCAATTAATACACCGCAATGAATGAACATCAAGCTTACCTTGCAGCAGCTAGTTTCGAATGAATGACTTCAAATGCTACAAAACGATGGTAGTCTTCCTCCATATGCGGGTGTGGCGGCGTCATTCCCCACATCATCACATGTGTGTAGTCCTTCAGGTAGAACAGCCTCGCTCCATCGAACTCCAGTGAATAATCGATTTCATAGATTTCCTGCACATGCTTAAACGAACTCTGCAGTCCCGAATCGTCGTCAAATAGGCGGTTGAGCTCATCAATCGACGACTGATCTCCGTCGACCCACTGGATGCCGTACTTGTACATCACGACGATCACCGAGTCGCGGAACAACTGCACGTCGCACATCGGGCAGCGTCCCTGAAATGAACGGAGTAGTGGAGCGGAAAGAAGAGGAGCTGCAACTTACGGACATCGGGGAAGGAGGCGATGAGCTGGAAGCTCACGACGAACGTCAGAAGAAGAGTCGAACCGATCATCGTCGAGTTTGACAATCGATTGACGCCGCTCGGTCGGATTCACCGCTTTTATCCGCATTTCCAGACATTCTGCTCATTGCAGACTGCCAACTGGACAGCAGACGTGACACGTGGCATGTAACGTCTGAAAATGAGCGAAAATTAGCCGCGGCGTGCAGCAAATACACGATTGCGAGGGAACGAACGGCGGCTTCTGGTGTTCTCGATACAGCAAAGAAAGAACATTTATAACGAAACCAGATAGACATCAACCCGTGAATGAATCGGTGGTCTTCTCGCCCATTCCAGCCTTCGTCTACTTCTTGTTGACACTGATGAGAATGATGCGTTGTGTGAGGTGCAGCACAGCGCCAGAAAGAGCTTCTCCAAAGACTGAGAAGATCAGGCACCCGGCGATCAGGAAGAAGCTTTGTCTGCAACATTCCAGTTCGCATCGTTAGAAGAAATGGAAAACTTACTTGCTCGTTCCGACGTCATTTTCGTACTTTCCGTAGAATCGTCGCTTTCCTTTGCCAGCTTCGGTTCAATGGGATCCACAGTCGTCTCCTCGGTAGCGAGCGTTCCATCTGCAGGTGAAGTTTCTTGGGTTGTAGAAGGAAGAGTGGACGTTTCGGCGGTGGTAGGCGCTGCAGTCGTCGACGTTGTAGTAGTGGTGGTGGTAGGCGTAGTAGTCGTGGTAGTCGTTGTTGTGGTGGTTGTCGTGGTAGACGTAGTGGTGGTCGTTGTAGTCGTGGTGGTCGTTGTTGTGGTGGTTGTCGTAGTAGTAGTCGTGGTTGTACTCGTTGTGGTGGTAGTGAAAAATTGCCTAAAACGAGAATTTCAGTTAAATCCATAAACTTTTGACTAACACTCCAGAACCAGCAGTCTTCGGAATAATGAGCATCCGCGGGTATTCAACAGCATATTTCTTGTCAACCTTCTTATACTTCCGGATGACGCACTTTCCGCCCTCGACTTCTCTCAGAAAGTCCACCGAATCGAGCAGAGTCAAAACATGGTAGTAAAAATCGCCAGTTCCGCTGAAATGACGGGAAATTAAAAACAAGCAATACCAAAGCGCGTACTCATTCGCCACTTCCGCATGAAGCTTAAAGTTGCCGCTTTCCAGTTGATTCAAGAAGAACTTCTCGTCCTCGTCGTCCTTCAGCCGATCCTCTTCGAAGTAGAGACCTTGACTGTACTTTCCCGCCAATCGGTTGTTAAAGTCTGCCACTTTCTCGAATGGACCATGTTTCGGCTGAAAGCAAAGAAATTGCACAAACCGCCCACCCCTCCACACTTAAATACCTTAGGGCATCCGATCGTTAGCGGTTTGTTGGGGTCAGGAACAAAACCTTTTATTCCGTCATCATTTTTGCCTCCCTTGTACTCAAAGTTCAGCTCCTCGTCATCAAAGAACAATTTCGATTCGCCCGGGATATAGTAAACGGTTCTCTCTTGACATACAGGGAACCTCATCCTGTCATCAAGCGAACCGGATTGTTTGATCAAATCTCTATCAATGTCGAACATGCTAGCAAGAGCATGGCTTGCTTGGTATCCACTAAATGCAATTAATACACCGCAATGAATGAACGTCAAGCTTACCTTGCAGCAGCTAGTTTCGAATGAATGACTTTATATGCTACAAAGTGTCTTTGGTGCGTAAGCGGGTGTAGCTGCGTCATTCCCCACATCATCAGATGTGTGTAGTCCTTCAGGTAGAACAGCCTCGCTCCATCGAACTCCAGTGAATAATCGATATCCAAATTCCACATCTCCGCATAGATTTCCTGCTCATGGTCAGACGAACTCTGCAGTTCCGAATCGTCGTCAAATTTGCGGTTGAGCTCATCAATCGACGACTGATTTCCATCTTCCCACTGGACGCCGTATTTGGACAACACGACGATCACCGAGTCGCGGAACATCTGCACGTCGCACATCGGGAGCTTCCCTGAAAAGAACGGAGTAGTGGAGCGGAAAAAGAGGAGCTGCAACTTACGGACATCGGGGAAGGAGGCGATGAGCTGGAAGCTCACGACGAACGTCAGAAGAAGAGTCGAACCAATCATCGTCGAGTTTGACAATCGATTGACGCCGACCGTTCGGATTCGCCGCTTTTATGAGCATTTCGAGACGTGTTCGGCACGTTGCAGGCTGCAAGGTAGACGTGAAACGTGGCACGCAACGTCTGAAAATGAATATTAGACGGTTGGCGGGCAGCGAATAGACGAGCGCGAGGAGAACGACCGACTTGCAGCGACTTTTGATGTTCTGGACAGCGCGCTCTCTGCTCCGCTTTCACTCGCAAACTGCACACCGATTGCCATGTGACAAATCCACGCGCTCGTTCGTGTTCACCAGCGACAAACCTTCGCATTCGGGGTATCATTCGCCGGCGTGTTTTGTCTATATTGAAGGTGGAAAGCTGGCATTAATCGAACGTGCGAATTTTAGGATTTGATGATGTGATACAATTGTGATGCCTTGTGATTGTTTTCGCTACAAATTGCGCGCGATATCACTTTTTAGTCTATGCTTCGGATCAGTTTAGGCGCAAAATAACTGTACCCTGACGTTCAGGGCATATGAGCGCAACGTCAGCGCACGCCTCAATCGAGAAAACAACTTCTTGGAGTAATCGTGGTGGGAGCCTGGCCAAGCAGAATCTGGATAGATTTTATCCTTTTCCAGTATTGTAAATGCGCGCAACACAATGACTCATTGTCAGCAGCCGACGAGTCCATTAGCCTCACTTCCGGAGCCAACCTACCGTTCCTAATTGCCGCGCACACGTTGCCAACAGCTCGCAATCCCCGTCAGCTGCTCTCAAAATGAACCGCAAGCCTGCGTTGCGCGACTCTCGCTCGCTAAAACGCTCCCAATCGAGTAATTTGTCCAAGAAATTGTCGAAAAGTACGACTGCAACGAATCTAAATGACTTTATCGCGGCCGCCGAACGTCCTCAATCGCCTTCAATCGATGAAGAGGTATTCTTCGCGTGTGGCCGCGGCTAGTTTATCGATTTTAGATCCTCGAAATCTATCAAAAAGTCTTCTCAGGACGCTATGACGACATTCCGGCGCCAATCTCGCAGCAAGTCCGCGTTTTCACCAGTTCGACTTTTACCGATACTACGGTAGAGCGTAATGCGTTGATGGAGGAGGTCTATCCGAGTTTGAAGGAGTACTGTAGGGAGAATCATGGATTGGACTTTCAGGTTGGTCATATAATAGTCGAAACATCGCTCTTAGATTGAAGCGACCATGTAGTGTAGTGGCTAGCATTCTAGCTTATCATGAGTAAGGTGACAAGTTCGAATACCACTGGAAGCTTAGCATTTTTTGTTTTGCCTAAAATCGTTTTCTCAGGTCGTGGACATGCGCTGGGGCGTGCGAGACGAAGCGACCGACGATCATATGACCACGAAGCTCTGCATCAACGAGATCGCCAATTGCCAGAGGCTCTCGCTCGGACCGAATTTCGTCGTTTTTCTCTGCCAGAAATACGGATATCGTCCGCTTCCGTCCGAGATCCTCAGCAGCGAATTCGAGACTTTGAAGCGGATGCTGGTGGAGAATCAAGAAGACGTCTCGCTGATGGACACGTGGTACATTGAAGACGCGAATTCGGTGCCCAAGCAGTACGTACTACAGCCGATCAGCTCGATTTTGTTCAATTTCAATAATAAGGTGCGCAACATTTATTTTGGCCCAGTGGCGCAGTGGATAGCGCTGCAGTCTTAGAGGCGAAGGTCAAGGTTCGAATCTGTCCGGTGCAAACATTTTTTAAAATTGTGATTATCGTTTTTGAGAATGAACGTGTGACTTTTCCAGAGGATCCCGAAGCTGCAAGACCGAGACGCAAAGACATGGTGGCAAGTGGAGGCTCGAATGCAGAATCAGCTCAGAAAAGCGGCCAAACTGTGCTATGACAAAGGATTCTTCACTCACGAGCAAATGCACAACTACTACATGTCAGGTTAGAGCTTGAAACAAACGAAAAACCACTTTGGTATATATGCAATCCACACAAATTGCCATTCAATGTCTGTCTAGCTCATTGCAATGTCGCGCTGCTCCTCACGCGGAGGGTGACAGGTTCGGCTCCTGCTAAAAGAGTTTCATTTTTTTATTCTTTTTGTAAAACTTCAAATTTTTTGTTTTTTTTTGATTTTTCATATTACAGTAACCGAACGAGAGGTAATCAACGGTATTCTCAATTCCAAAAAGCCAAGCGAGCATTGCCTATGCTTCATCCGGCACATTGACAACATTGTCGTCAATTCGTCGACCGCCGCGGCCAAATTCATCGATTTGACCGCCGATCAAATCAACTCCGAAGCGCAGAAGCTTCTCGCCAATTTGCGAGACGAACGGGTCCCGACACGATTGCACAAAACGTGCATTCGGCGCTACGCGATCGAGTGGTTCGGCAAGGACGGAATTGATTCCGCCTATCACAACGGCTACATTGCGAAATTCTGTCGAGATTTCAACGCCAGCGTAAAGGCTTCTGTAGGAGGTTACTGTAGCTCTCCAGTTGTACCGTAGGCGGCGTTTAGATCGATGCGGCTGTTGTCAAACAATCCAAATTTCGCGATCATCTCTACTCTGAGATCCTACGGCATCTCTACAGTAGTCAGCTCGTTAGTTCGACGTTTTACGGTCGCGAGAAGGAGACGAACGTGGCGAGGGAGTACGTCCTCTCTGCAAAACAGATTCCCATGATTTTCCAGGTTGGTTCGCGCACGCAGCAGCTACAGTAACCCTCTAGGGCGAGAATGGCTGCGGGAAAACGTCACTTTTAGCGCGAATTTCCACAGAAGTGCGGCATTGGCTAGGCCAAGCCAAGGAACCGGTGGTTATTGTGCGTTTCATCGGTACTACAGCCGATAGCTCGAGTATATCGCCATTGCTGACTAGCGTCTGCGACCAGGTTAGGCCAAAAACCCCAATTTTTGGCTTAATTTCCGTCTAGATTGCTTGGAATTACGATATGAAGCTGAAAGGTCAATCGCCAACTGAACTTTCAAAGCTTTTTCATCATTTTAAGCGAATGATTGCGCTAGCGACGAGCGAGAGGCCGTTGGTGAGTTGGGAGTGAAGCTCGGAGGCGCTAATTGATGCGTTTAGATCATCTTTTTCGATAGTTTGGACCTTTTGTCGAAAGTTGACGCGGCTCACGAGCTTCTGTGGTTTCCGCCTACCCTGCCTGATCACGTCAAGGTGGGTATTTGACCAGATTTGGCTATAATCATGTAAATATTCAGTTTTTTGCTTCATTCACGCCGGGTGCATCGTCCATAGAGCGAGCGATAAAGAGATTGGTCGAGGATCATAGTCATTATGTTACGGTGGAAGCGATGGAGAAGGTAGGTGGTTGAACGTGCGAGGTTTATTAACAGTTTGGGATATATGCAACACATAACAAATTGAATTGTGCGCTCAAATAGCTCATTGCGATGTCTATAGATTAACGCACGAGATGTGCCAGGTTCGAATCCTCCCGGTGTCAATCTTTTTTGTTTTTCTTATTCCTAGGATTACTGTAGTTTTTTAGGACCTCGCAGTTGAAGTAATCAACAAATGGCTTCGAAAAGAAGGCCGAACGCTCACCACTCGCCAGTGGGACATTGTCAGCCGCACCCTGAACAACTGCACTCTTCCGCTATTCGTAAAACTAGTCTTCGCTACCGTAAGCCGCTGGAAATCGTACTCCAAGCCGCAGGACACGATCCTCTCGCAGTCGGTCAGCGAATCCATTCACGTGCTGCTCGATCGAACGGAGAGTCAACACGGGAAGCTGTTGGTGTCACACGCGCTCTCCTACATCACCGCCGCTCGCTCGGGTCTCTCGGACTCGGAGGTCGAGGACCTCATTTCGCTCGACGATCGAGTCCTCGACGACGTCTATCAGTACCATTTGCCGCCGGTGCGTCGAATTCCGCCGCTGCTGTGGAGCCGAATCCGCGCCGGTCTCCCCGGCTATCTGTCGGAACGTTCCGCCGACTCTGTGATCGTCCTCAACTGGTATCACGTGCAGTTCAGGTCGGTAGCGACCGAACGCTACTTCAAGAACCTCAATCACCTCCAATCAACGCACTCCGCCATCGCCGACTACTTTCTCGGTGTGTGGGCCGCGCATCCAAAGCCGTTCCAGTACACCGAGATCCAGAAACAGCGATTTGGCATCGTGGAGAACGAGGGTTTCGCCGA
>MQUG01004464.1:0-15725 GCA_007213375.1 Steinernema feltiae | reverse complement strand
TAACTGCTACTTTTATGAAAAAAGTTGACTACCGCATTGATCACAAAACCAGTTCCCAAAAATTGTATTTTGAAATAGCTTCCTGATCTTTCTGAATTGTTATGCAATGCAATTTTGTAACAAATCTTAACAGGCGGCTTCCGAAAGTCCTAACTGGCAAATTCCAAACATTCCTCTGGATAGCGCACCATTCAAATTACCCCGTACCGGTACAGAAAAAGACGAACAAAGTATCCAGAGGCTTGGTACAATTTCTACTTTGAAGTTCCTGCTCAGGTCTTTCCAACCTTTGATGCTCAACCAACTTTTGTGCACTTTTCCAAATCGAACCTCCAAAAATTGAATTTTTTCACAGCTACACTTCCTGATCTTTCTGATTTGTTGTTATTTAATATCAAAGTAGTTAATATATCTAATAACTAATAGCTAATATCAAAAATTGCATCAGCTGTTACGCGCCAACTAGAGCAAGAGTTCTAGAGTTCTAACAAGACGCAAATTAAAAAGAGAGAGAGTATTGTTTCGACCGAGCTGGCAGCGCACAGAATAACCTCTAACCAAACAATCGCATTAACGAGCTCTTCAACGTGTTGTCTGAGCAGCAGACATTGACTGCTTGGCGGTGGCCAACACAGCTGCAACTTTTGCAAACACGAAGCACATTGCTTTTAGTAGCGGCTCGGCTGTGGCAATGACCGTTTTGCTTAAAGGTAATTTGGTATATTAATCTTTGATCAAGATCTTAACATTTCACCTTTCGTCAAAAAATTGTTTGAATTCGTTTTTTTATGCGTCACCGATGAATTGCAAAAAACTGCAAGAAATTTGGCTAACTATTATTAATTATTTAAAAAATTTAAATTCTTTACGACAGAAGATAGCGCAAGCAAGATTTTGTGAATCCGACAGGAAAACAAGCACAGAAATGATCAACAAATAAACTAAAATTTAGTGAATGTGATTTAGTGAAGAAAATATGTGTTATGTTTATGTGTGCGGCATGTGCGCTAAACTGTGAGCCAAACTAAACTTTGGTTCAAACAGATCGGCCCGAAAAAATATTGTCTGGTAAAACAAAGAGGAAGCTTCAGACAGACGTTAGTAGTGGCTTCCTGTTTCTAGATTAAAAAGAGCATTCAAAGAACGCAGATTTAATTGAAAAAGGAAAATGAAGCTCCAAAAAAGTAATATTTGACCTGAAACGTTTCATCACAAACATAAAACTGCCTTGTTAACCAAATTTGTTAAATTGGACGAACGCTGACGAAGCAAAATGTGTGAATTAAATGCTCATCAAAATTCTTTTGTAGTAGACCAAATGTTTAACGGTTAATTCAAAATATTATAAAAAACATATGTGCTCATCAACCACAGGCCATAAAAATAGGAATCATATGTAAGTAGCACAATCATCTTAACAAAGACGAGTGTCTAAAGTCTAAAGTATGTTGACGAAAAACCGATCTCGACGGAACTCCAAAAATTCAATTGTTTATAAACGTTGACCCAAAAAGACCATTAGTGTCTAAATTCTCTACAACGTTGAGACCGGAAAGCTACCAAATTAATCTCAGTTTGGAGGTGAGATGAACCAGTCCGACCAAAAATTCATAAACAACCAGAAACATTTGGAATACGGTGGTGGACTCAAAAATGACCTAAAATGATTTCATGTGATCGTCCGGTTACGACAAAGTAGTTGTGGAGCGGTCGTCGTACACTCAAGGAGCGGTCGTATTAAAATCAAAAATGATTTTGAATAAACGGTCTACAACGATTGGTGACGAGTACTTGTGTAACCCGACTATTTGAACTCGTCTAAATCACTCTCCGTCCGCTTTCCAAAACACCCTTTTGGAAGACAAAAATAGTGAAACTCTCGTAGTGTGTGATCGTGACTGTTTAAAGCTTTTCTAAATTTTTTGAATCTATTAAATTCGCTCTAGTCAAATGGACAGAATGGACTACTACGAAGATCAAAAAACTATTATATTTTTTGTTTTGTGTCACATTTTCCACATTTTCCTGCTTCCACGTTCAATCGTTAAATTCTGCGAATCGAAAGTCAAAGATAATGCAAGTGTCTGCACCTTAGTTGTCATACCAAACTTGCAGTGCGCACACAGAGATCAAGACAGCGAAAATGGAGCTTTAAATGGAGAATTCCCGTCCTCACCACACTAGGATTCATTAATTAGCAAACAACGAACAAAAAAAATTGTAAAAAAAAGTTATAAAAAAGGTAAACAGTAAACTGTTTTTTTGCACGGTTAACGGAAAAAATGATACAAATTCCAGGCGATAAATGTCGAATTCAAAATGCACTAAACGGATTTTCGAACATCCAGCCCAAAAATATTTTCAAAGCGTTCAAAAAATACTTTGTTTGTAACGTGTTTTTACCGTTGTAAATACAAGGTTTAATTACCCAAGTTTGAGGTACCGCTAACCAAAACGTTGGATCGCTCTCCCCGAAGATCTAACAAAAATACTTTTAAAGCACTCAGCCCATCAGCTTTGAAATATGAAGAAGGAACGAAAGGAGCAGACTTCTACAAAAATCCTCCTATTTATTTAATTTTCAATCTATTGCCAGCCCTCCGTACTGCAATTGATATTGATTTGCTGACTTTAAACATTTTTTTTGCTTATTTTCTTTCACGGTGAACTATCTAGGATGTCTAGGCTACGTACGCCAGGCCATGATCATCGAATTAATTGGTTATGAACGGATTGGTTATCAAACAGTCAGCCCTAAAATACTTGATTTGTTAACAGCAAACCATTCAATCTTTCAGCAAAAATAATGCGTTAAAAAATAAGTTAAAAAGAACATCGAAAATTCAAAAAAAAAAATTTTGACAGAGCGTGTCAAGAAATTCTTGTCTCCGATTTGTTAACGGCAAAGCATTCAGCCGCTAAGCATCACAAAAATGTCAAAAGAATGAAAAATAATTAGCGGAAAGTTTTCAAAACACAACAATTGGCTGGCGACAGTGTATACCAAATTTCAGCTTCTCAGCCCAGCCCCCTGACCCGCTTGGCACCTCAGGACCGTGACAAAAATTCAGACTACTCAATAGAGTTTAAAAGGAATGCAACGCGCAACTGAACAATAAGTAAAATTTTGATTTGGCCGCCAAATCGGAGAGCGCCAAATTATCGTGGCTTACATACACGTAATTGTAATTGGGAAAATGGCTATAACACATTTCTTAACGAAAAACCAGGCCGATTAAAAAAAATTTGATTTTGACATTTTGAATGGTGACAATTCGGGAAAACGATTGTTACCCAAGTATTTACTACGAGAAAACTGAATAATTAAAAATTCCGAGCTTCTCATTCAGCAGACACGAAGGGATTACGTTCAAAAATAACTGGTAGAAGAATAACAAACATAGCAGGCGAATAGCAAACTATGGTTCTTAATGTTCGTTCCATTGTGATTGTTTACTAGCCGTAAAACCGACAAAAAATGTGATTCCGCTGTTTTTATGCAGATTTCCAGAGTAACGCAAAAGTTTTATGTTCATTTGTTTCCGTCTTCGTCTGTTAACTAACAAGAGTGCACCACAACCCACATAGCACGTGGCGAACGATTGCAAACACTATGTCTAAAGGACCAATTTTTTTGCGTTCGTACACCATACATACATACACCAATACACAAAAATCCATTCAGAGTGTCGTCAACAAAGAAGCTACAAAAAATGTTTTCAATACATCCATGGAAATTGTCGACTATCTTTACTATCCTGACGGCTTGTGATTGCGGCCTTGAATCCGGGCATTCTAGAAAACAAGATATAAAAAAGTCAACAAAGCATCTCAGCAGAGATATTCACTGCGTACAACATAGACGCCTGTTGATGGCTCATAATGTATTTCTCGTTCACCGCTATTCTAAAGTTCTGAGTTTGTTTTACTCATTGGATGGATCCTCAACAAAAAAACGTTGAATTAACGACTCGGCCACTTACGTTTTTAAAAGCTCCTCAATGACCTCCAAACCCTCCAACACAAAAAGATGAATGATGATGCGTATGAATTTTTAAGTATGTGAATCTCCATCTCCGAAAGACAAACATTATTATTGTAGCAACAGTTATTCCTCTTTCTGATGTAACAGCTCAAGAGAAGAAGGTATCAAAAATGAGGAAAATGCCTGTGAGGTGACGGTTGTTGTTCAAGCTGCTACTGTTAATAATGTTAATTGTGTGATCTGCATGGAGAAAGTTGGTGAAGTTGTGAATTTTTCGCTTTATTCCATCCTTCGTGATCTGTAAATGAACTCGAAGACTCAAAAATGGCGAACTTACATAGACGTCTGCTCGATCTGTACATTCTGGCGATTGATTCTCCATTTTTCTGATTGATTGTGGCGATTGGCAATAGATTATTCCTTTATTTATTTCCTCTTTTTTTTTCCTCTTTCTGTTAAACCTCTTTCTGTTAAACAGTTATTCCTCTTTCTGATGTAACAGCTCAACATTCCAATAACACATTCCAATAGCGTACCTTGAAACGCAGCGAGCACACCTTGCTTTTTTAAATTTTTGCTGGGCAGCCGTGTGCATCTTCAATGCCAACCTTTAAGAAACGTAAAATTCAAATTTTGCTTCTTCGATTTCTCTCGCACCCGAGAGAAGCTTTAAAACTCGCACAAACAACGATCAATCGTTCACTGGAGCGCACGCGCAGTCACTCCGAGCGCCACCGCCCAAAAACAATAACAACAGTTTTCCCAGAAATTTGAACTGTTCCTTAGGACGCGCCTCTGGTCACCAGTGCTTTTCGAAGGATTTTTGGTGACGCTAGCTCTTTTCTGACTGTGTCCGACCGTTTTGCTGACGTTTACAGCCCTGGAAAACAATTTTTATCCCTGGCAAACATGAAAATTGGAATACTTGGGAATTAAATTTATCAGAAAACACATAATTAGAAGCTTTGAACTAATCTTAGTCTTAGAACTAGTCTTGAGTTAATTTTAATGAATACACCTTTCCGGACTGCTCATACCATTTTGCAGTCGCTACAACGCCATCGTTTCTTCTCCAAGTGGCTTGCGAAGTACCAAAGGTTATCAAGCAGTTTTTCTGAAATTTGCGAATACTACTTCGGTCACAGAGAGATTGAGCTGAGAAGCTAAATTCTTTCACGCCGTTCAACTGCTTGTTGAAGAGTTTCTTAAAGAATTTAAGATCAAAATATGCACGAGGAAATTCCAATTTGTGAAACGTTCCGCGCAGAACAAGTTCTTGGATTTTCAAACAGGAACCATAGGAAAGTTTCCCTGTCAAGGTCACCTCCTTAAGGTGGTGCGAATTCAGTTGAACTATTAGGAAATCCTTTAGAAGTTCGTGCTTCCCGCAATCAATATTGATATTCCGGAAGGAGAGACCCTTGTAGGAGCCCACAATGGTGGCGTGGGAGTTTACCGGAAACTTTTTAAAGTCTTGGGGAATATGTAAATCAGTCTTGTAGATGCAAGAAGACGCAAATTTGCAGATTGTCTTCAGATCTGACCTATTGTAATAGGAACAACGGCGGAATGTAATTCGTTCTAAGCGGAAATTTTCGCGAGCTGCTTGACAACTCTCGAAGGTAACGTTTGGTGAGTTGTTGATGAAATAAGTCCATGTCCCGATGCCTTTTCCATAAACACTATAGCCAACTGAGAGCGAAATTTTTTGACGTTTCTCAAAGTCCATCTCGATAGCAGCATTCCAGAAATCGCAGTTGCGATTTGCGCAGCACATGACGTCCAAGTTGCCGAGGTTCTTCAAGAACGAACAGACGGATGCGCAAAACTCAAACGGAACAAACTCCATTGCAGAGAGAAAGAGGCGCCGGTGATCGACGGAGCGAGGTTATATTAATCTCAAAACGATGCGTTGTGCGAAAGCGGGCTGTGTGCGAATGTGCGAAGATAGAGGATGCGTTCACAGTATACGGTACCGTATTTAGCTCACGTCATACCGATAAATGTACCGCGTCTTGCACCACCAATGTACTTTATTTAGGGTTGGCCTCAAAACTGCCGGATGAAATGAGTTCTTGTCTATTTTTGGCGGACGATCGTATAGTTAGCACCTATTCCGCGCGGGACATTCCGCAAGGAAAGGCAAATTTGCATAGGTCCCGTGCGGAAAAGTTGCAAAGAATACGATATTGTTGAAGTCAAATCGAACGTCCACTGTTAAAGTTTGCACGTTCGAGATCGCGCGCCGTCTCGGCTGCACCGAATGCAGGCAGAGCGGTCTGGTTTCAACGGGAAATGCCACTTTGCAACCTCACTCGGCTACGCATGCGGTCTAGGGCTAATACATATTATCAAAATCTGTCCTAGATATGATGTTCGCAAGGCTTCATTCTATATTTTAGCGTTGACTTGGTGCAAATTCATGCAATATCAGCCGAGAAAGATCGATTTCCAAGGTGACTGTCCTGCTAGGCGTGAATTTCGTTGTCCACAGCTACCGGAGTCCAATGAACACGTTTACGGGCTATCACGCCACAACTATGCAGCAAACAACCTCTAAAAACGCATCTAACCTCAAAAATTTGCATCAGAACCACCCCGAAAGACAGTCACATTGGAAATCGATGTTTCTCGGCTGATATTGCATGAATTTGCACCAATTCAAATAAATATAGAATGAAGCCTTGCGAACATCTTCTCCAGATCAAATTTTGCTAATATTAGCACTAGATGGAATTTTTGTTTTTTCCGTTTTCCGATTTTAGAACACAAAATCGATTGGCACCTATTTTATCTTACAGAATTTGTGGTCATCTGTTGTGTACATGCCAAACATGCTTTTTTATAATTTATTTAAAAAAATAATAATAAACTGCACATTTCAAAATCTAAAACACGTTTTCTCGACTCGTAGAAATGTCCCTTTGAGCTACTAAGTCCTTGAGTAGCACGCAATCAAAGAGTTGCGGATGTTTATTCATCAGCACATTCATGATGTTGTCGTTGGTTCTCGCCTTGTGCTCATCAGAATCTCTGCTCGAACTATCATCGGCATCTCTGCTGTTAAAAAATTTCGTCTCCATCGTACAAAATTGGCGCTTCGATCGCTGATTGTCTCTGACTCGCTTGTTCACCAATTCCTTGTTGACATTACGCTTCAACTTAACGTCTTCAAACGTATCCTGAAATTTACAATAAAAATAGTGCCTGAAAGGCTTTAAAATGCAGCTACAGCTGGTTGCTTTCTAGTTGCTTATGACCACATTATCAAGAAGAGTTTTGCAACGCAAAATTAGCCCTTTGCGGACAAGAAAATGCAGGATTTGACCGTTGCGCTAGGAAACCAAGCAAATTCAATAGTTGCTGGTTAACCGCATGTCGGTAAACAAGATCCTTTTACGCTTTCCTTATCCAAACAGCCACATTTTGTGGTTTTAGACCTCCTAGACCAACTTATGATCAATTAGGCTCCGGAAAGCCCTATATAGCTTGTATTCTAAGTATTTTAGCAACAAAAATTTGATACGATAAACCGTCACAGGTTTCTTCTGTCCAAGCGGTAGACGCGATCGGCCGCTTGACGCCCTGGTTGGCGCCCAGCCAGTGTCAAAGAGAACGACACGATTTGCGCCGATTAGCGAAATTGCTGTGCCGTTTGCTTATGTGGAGAGGAGGAGAAGTCGAATCCTTAACAACTGAAATTGGCGCTCACCGCGCTCTCCAAACTCACTTTTTGTTTTGTCTGTCATTGAACTGGTCCGTAATGTCCTTTCGTTTCTCTGGCGGAACGCAGCCTGTTATAACATGGAATTCTTCGGTTTCTTTCCACTCAAACTCCTTCATCAATATATCACTGATGAACTTGATCGTATTCAATGACTGAGAGAAGACAACTCTAGAAAGTTGAACATATAACGCGCTTTAAAGAAGAAAATGAATGCGTAATCGTTCTTCCTATAAAAAAGGTCATGGAAACCGAAAATTACGGCTGTTTGGCCGTGATTGTATGAAACTTGGTGATTTTCCTTCCATGGCTATTTTAGACCACTGCGAGATGGCATGTCGGAAAACGGTCGGAAATCAGCCTGTTAAAGCTAGTATTCGGCTGCCTTCCGGGCTGCAAAATGTAATTTTAAAGCGCAAGATTTGAAAAATTTTAAGAACAAAAACTAACGAAATCGTTGTGTGTTTTCTGTCTGCACCCGCGTCATTCGACACGTTGAAACAACCGGTCGTTCAGGAAAATCAACACAAAAGAGATGACACAACTGGGCGCGGTGTCTGAGTTCGACGCCTGACACTCCAAACTAAACGCGCTGTGTGGTCCACAGCGCATCAGCTTAGTTTGGGGACATTCAAATCAGGATACAGTTCAGGTGTCTCATTTTGCTATACGGTTGATTGTTGGCAATGCGGTTGATTGTTGGCAAGAAACGATGTTTATGCGACAGATTTTATGTCGCAATCGGGTTAACCAAAAAATGAGGGTTAGACAAAAATCGAGAAAACTGCAGATTTTTTGTGTCTGAAAACCCTTTAAAGAACTAATTCTTACAGTTTATCATCGAGCCAATTGCAGCATTCAATGATAGTCTTCAGTATGACCGTCTTGTTGCTCAATTCGAATACGCACAGACTGTTTGAAATCTCAAACATTCGCCCTCTTGAAAAACTCATCGATCAAGCTCTAAAAAAAGATCATTTGGACATTAAGCTGGAGTAGCACACAGAGAGCTGACCAGAACACCTTTTTTTGGGTTTAGACCATGCCTTCGCCGCCAGCAACGCTTGAAAGGTGAAAAAACCTGGCAAGAAAAATTCAATAATACACAAACCGTTGATTCTATTTAATTAAAACGTATAACATCTGCGGTACTAAAATAATCGAAATGTTTGGCTCAAAGATGCTTATATGTATTAAACGCTTACATATTTAAAAAAACATTAAACGAATTTATTGAAACATTGGTTGATTTCTTGTAAACTCTATAAATGGCTCACATTCAGGTCACCCACATAGGATACCGGCATGTACAAAACTCATTGGGACAGCCCACCCTGAAAGTTGAAGTAATTAAGCGAAAAGTAAAAAATTCGTTATGAGCTATTGGGCCGTACGGCACGACCAAAAATGGCCCCTGCGGTATGGGCCTACGGGACCAAAAATTGTAATTCCACGCCAAAGTCTGCTAACCAATTAGGACAGACTAATGGCCACATTTACAAAATTCTGGTTTTAGGTTTCAAGCTCACGTGTTTGTTGGAGCAGTCTACTTGTAGACAAAAGTAGCTTGTCAAATTAATAAATCCCGAGTCGGGCCGCCACAAAAAATCAGATTTTGTCTTTGCAAAAATCATCAGAAACCGTCTGCTTGAAGTTCAAGTTTTAGCTCAAGTGAAGTTCATAGTTTTTGCTCTTAATTTGACTGAAAAACTTTGTATGAAAACGGATTCAAAAAACGAATTTTAGTTTAAAGATTCTCTACAACCACTATTGACGAGAATCCCAGAAATGTGGACATAAATTTAGGAATTTAAATATAAAACCACAGTATAAAGACCACGTCTTACAAGAAATCAGAAGCCACAATACCACGAAAAATGCTGATGTAGTCAGTGAATAGGCTACAGAATACGTGTGCTGAAGATAGTTGGAACACAGTACATTGTCTTTAAACGTGCCGCTAGAAGATAGTTGAAGAAGAAAAATAGAAAAAACGTGCTGGAAGAGGGGTTAATCATAACTACATGTCATTGTTAGATTGCGTGCGGATTGCTTTTAGATCAAATGATTCTGAACATACTCTCGGGAAGACAAAAATTAAATAAAGACAACAAAGTTTTGATTTATCGAGAAATTGACTTGTTTAAAACTTGAAATGATCCACACAGCGTCCCGTCTCTCAAACACCGCAATATTCAGTCAAGCAAGCAACCAGCTAAAAAACAAGTCAACTTGTTCCCTAAAAGCAAAGCGAATAGACAGTGGCTTTCTCATGCTGTATCCGTCGTCGAGTGGACTGAGTGAAAAACAAAACAGGGCAAAAATAGGAACTGTGGTGGAAATCAACTACAAATCCAATCTCGTACTCATGTTATGAAGTATCTCTTACAAAAATTAGAAAAATTTGTTTGGTTGAACACCGCGTCACGTGACATTTCCGTTTGCATTACGGGAGCGCCATCCATGCAGCAGCAACCAGAAGATAAGCGACGTGTGTTCAAATAGTTATACAGAGTGCGGTTATAGTTTCCGCCTTTGCGCAGTGTCGTGTCGTCTTAGACCACCAATAACAAAAATGTGGAAATGTAAACAGTTGAAATGTATTTTTGATTTTATCGCAGGGTGAGATGAAGTCCCCTCTAATCATAATTTTCAACGGTTCATCCAATGCAAACAACAATGGTTTGGCCAATTGTTTCACGTATGCTCCAAAAAAACTGCCTTCATAACATCGTTCCACCACTGTGAAGCCAAAACTAAAAAAATGATTTATTGTAAGAGCTCCTCGTATTCCCGTAGAGTTCAACAACTGACGCAACCTGCCACACACTGTGGACTGGAAAGTTTACCTAAAAAAAAACTGATTGTAATTTAAAGATTCTCTACAACCAATGTTAATGAAAATCCAAGAATTCCGGACAAAAATAGATAGAAATTAATTCGAATCAATGAAAGAAACAAAACTAATTGATTGTGGAACTACGAAAATTGTTAGTTTGCTCGTTGATTGGTACAAATTGCACATAGGGGCAGAAAAGAACCGTTCGTTACTCCCTCAACAATGTTAATGAACACATTTTCTCTGAACAGGTAATAAAACACTAGATATGTTTATAGATATGGGACTCAGATTGTTCTCCGAGACTCAGATTCTCCGGGGGACTCAGATTCTTCCGGAGAACCCAAAAATCTTCCTATCTACATAGTTTGTAAGACTACTTTTTGTTCCAATTCCATAGACACCGCAAAAACGATACCATGGTCTTTAGTTCAATCGGAGATTCTGACGGACTCGTGAAATTGTTTGTGGTCGCTTTCTCAAAAATCAAGATCGCCAACATTGAGATGTGGAAATCGTACTGCAAATTACTTTATAACCGTATTTCTGGTCCTGCAGAAATGGAAACATTCAACGAGAAGAGAGAAGAGTTTTTGCCAGGAACACAAAATGACTTTTTTACGGAGTAGATGGTAGTGTTCGGATTTCTCAGACAAAATTTGGAACAATGCCCTGATTACTTATCTAGAACCAAAACAAAGCAATGCAGATGTTAGTTTCCGCCTGGCTTGAAAATCAAAACACTATTTTATTTAGCAAAGCGTTGTATTCCTCTTTGAATCATGTACTACTACTAATCATCTACCCACGTGCAAGGAGATGCAAACTTCCGGCTTATAAATCATAAAGAGGTACACGGCAGCAATTTTGAATAAATTTAAATTTTCATAAAAATTTAATAATAAAAACTCATTCTCGTTGCTAGATTTACAAGCAAGTGCCACATTTTGTTGAGATTTGATGCGATCCGATAAAACTCAAACTTGATTTGCTTTGCCATTTGCTCTACACAGAACACAAAAATATAAGAAGCTGCTTGCAACAAAGCGTTACAAACTTACAAGTACAACAATAACCCGTAGGCTCTTCTGTTGCTTTTGTGCGGCGATTGTACAAAAAATTAATATTTTTAAGCAAACAGCTTGCTTGCAGCTTGCAGCAGCACAATAAATAGCTTGTGCGAAAAGAACAAAAAAAATATTTGTATGTTATAAACCAGCAAACTAACAAGTTGGTCCTGTAGTACCTTACCAACAATCAACTCCAAACATTTAGGTTTTAGAACGTAAGGACGCACTATTAAAGTCTAAACTTGCGAGAAATTCCGTCAGCAAAAAAATGTTAAAATAATTGTGAGCGACCATTGAAACAAGGTAGCGCTTACAGGCAAACTCAATTAAACCCAAAATACATCCTATATCACGTTTAATGCTGATGTAGTTGTATGAGGAACAGAATTAAACAACTCTCTGTTGAAGATAGTTGGGACAAGTTTTAAACTTTTAAACTTTAAACTAATTTGGATTCTTATTAATGCTGATTGCAAGCAGAGGCACTAGCCGAACAACAAAAATGTATCAATAAAGCTAATGTAAAGTCTAACAATGGCATCGAACAGTCCAGCCTGAAAGTTGAAGTATTTAAGCGAAAAGTACAAAATTTGTTATGAGCATAATTTTGATGGGTCCGTACCATACGACCAAAAATGCTATGAGCACTGAAATTCTACAAACATCAAGGTAGCATCAAGGGCTCAGCATATACCGACAATTAGCAAAAAGGACACATCGACAAAGCTGATATTGGAGAATACACGTAGTCATGAAGATGAGAATCTGAACGAAGTAGCACAGACAACAACGGAAGAATTTTTTGATTTGCTTTGAATTGCTTTGATTGGAAGTGGAAACACGCTTATTTACAGTTGACTTCCCCGTGGAAAGACGTCCGTTTATCCAAAAAAATTGTTTTGTATTTACAGCGCATTAAGAGATTGAACAAATATAAAAAAAAATGAAAATCCGGTCCAGAAAAATGAGAGTGCACAGCCATTGACTACATCGATTTACCGCCACATATCAAGACTTTCAGAGCTGCTGTCGAAGATGCAAATCTCACAAAATGAAAGCTGCGGTCATCAGCGCACTTTGCAGATTTGAAAGAGCCAGAGAGCTAAAAATAAAAAGTTAAAAATTTAATAATTTTTGAGCTGTCCTTGTCCTTGGCAAAAAATAGAACGCCAGTATGTTGACAATATTTGCATAGTTGGGTTGTTAGCAGTATTTGCAATGTTAGGCTGCAGCTAGAAAAACAACAATATGTAAATAAAAAAACTATGCAATGTAGATCAAAAATAAAAAAAATGAGATGAAATTGATTACTACGTTACAAATTTAACAATTTTTAAGCTTAAAATCTCTGTGTTTGCGCCTGTTTTGCGCATATGCGGTTAGAAATGCTCAGATTTCGAAAATTGCACTGGAAAACAACTCAAAAACTCTAAAAATTATTGGGCCGAGCCGCGACTTGTCGGAACCGGCGAAACCGCTGATTATGTTTTCGTAAAACGTATAACGTCTGTGGTGTTGAAATAAATCAAAATGTCGAGCAAAATCAATCAAAATCATAACCAAAAAAACAGATGACTAGCAGCGTTTGCACGCAGGTCGCATGTGGTTGCAAACGAAAAACTCACTTCAAGGTTGTGGATTCTCGGACCAAAAATTGGAAGCCAAAAATCTGAAACACATGAAGTGAAAAATCGAAAAATCAAAAACGTTGCTCGAAGGTTACCAAATTTGCTTGCCTCGCTTTTGGTTCCCGTGATACATCTTTCTTCAAAAATGATTTTCACTTTCGAAAAAAACACTGGCGTAAACCGTACTGTATTCAAGAGATCTCAAGTTGCTTTAAGCAATCAATATCCGTCAAAGTTGAACACAAAACTTTGCGGCTTGGTCAAACAATATGTCCGCAAAAATAGAGTTAAAGAATGAGTACTAATTCGTTGTGTGACGTTGACGCATTTGCAACGGCAAAGAACAACAATTCTGCTTTTAAGTATGTAAAATAAAGAGTTTAACCTGTAAAAGCGCCAGTATCCTCATTGATATTCACTCTCTGTGTCTGTGACTCCCAAATAAAGAAGAGAAACTCGCGCTCTCGTTGTGCGGGAAATTAACCACTTCCAGCCGGGCACTGAACAAAAATTCAACCGCTACAGAGTAATCAAGCTCTGCATCCAGCCAGATGAGAATACCAATTTTTGTAAATTATAAGCCACATTGGAAGCCATCTGAACTCTTCAACCAGCTAACCAATAAATTCAAAAATTTAAAAGACGGGAAAGAAGACCAGATGCAGTCAAGCAAATGGTTTTAAGTGTCTTCTGAAAGTCAAGGGCCAAAAAAACATGCAGCTGGTTGTTTACTTACTTACTAATCTTACTAAGACGACCATATTCTTTTCAAAAATGCGCTTTTTGTCAAACTTGTTCAATTCCCGGAACTAGCATGTTACGTTTAATAATATAAAAGTTTTGCAGTTCTACGCAAAGCTGCAGAGGATAAACTAGTATTTGCAACTTGATTTTCTTAACGAATTGGTTAGTATCACTTCTTATACGTTACTCAAAGGCTACGCCATCAAGGACCAAATATTGCCTAGCTCGCCTCGCCTCTTGTGGCCGATTTCCGTAAAATATCTTTCTACAAAAATGACTTTTTTGTTTGAAATTAGAAGTTTTTATTCTTGCAATTTTAAAATATATATTGTCACAAATGAACGAGAGTCAAAAACTAAAAAATGAAAACGCACATTTTGAGAATTTTGACTTGAAGTAACTACTACATTTGTGAAGAAAACGAAATTTAGAAATGTTTAGAAACAAACAGAAAATCTAAACCAGCAAACCAATTGTGTAGTTGAAAAAGTTGAAAAAGTTAAGTATTATTATTTACAAAAAAAAGTAGAAATTCTTTACGACAGAAACAACCAATTTAATTCATAAACAACCATAAACAAGTGGAATACGGCCATAAACTCAAAAATGGCATAAAAGGGTTTCATGTGATTTTCCGGTTACGACAAAGTAGTTGTGGACAATCACAGTGGCAGTGTCGACAGCTCCACAGTGTCAGAGGGACGTATTAAAATCAAAAATGATTTTGAAAATCGAATTTTTAGTTAAAATAAACGGTCTGCAACGATTGATGACGAATACTTGTGTAATCCGACAATTGGTATCGTCAATTGGTAAAAAAAAGAACTGATTTGAATCAAAAAGAAGCAGAGGCTGAACTCGAAGTTGCAAACAAACAAAAGTTGTTTGTTTCTTCTTTGATTGGCAGATTGGAACAGAAATTGCCCGTTTCTCTCTCAAAAATGTTAATGGACACATTTGTCTCTGAACAAAATAAAAAAATCAGTTATGTTTATCCATTTATAGCGCTCTTGAAAGTGAAATGAATCGTTTTACTCAATGTATTCGAAAAAGAGGTTGTTTGAAATCGTCCTCTTGAAAAACTCTTTGATCAAGCTTTCTAAACTGTTCATTTAGACATTAAGCTGACCTTAAGCTTAAGCTGAGTAGCGCACAGAGCTGACCAAAACACTGTTTTGTTCATGTTTTAGTCCGAGCATCGTGATTACAAAAATAGTGCAACTCTGTTAACTGTTTAGTTTACTCTAACGTTTAGTTTACAAAAAACCTATAACTCATACGTTTGCTACATTTGAGTTGCATTCATTTCGTACGCTTAAAAATAGAGAATTATAGAACGAAAACAGAAATCAAAAATTGATTGAACGTGACCAGATAAACATCAAAAAGCGTGTTTGTCAAGGAACCTGCTGATTAGTAGTAAGTTGAAACCCATTTGAAGAACAGATAAAGAACACTTTTAAACACGAAACGACAACTGTAAGGTACAAAAAATTAAAGTGGATAAGTGAATCTTGGACGTCGAGAAAGGTCCTCAAAAATCTAAAATCTAACCCTTTGCTACGTGTGCTACACATAGAAAAGAAATGAATGTCCTCAAAATCCTGAAAAATTGAAAGAAAAAAGCAAATCCAATAATGATCTTATCGCTTTTAAACTAAATGTTCGCAAATCAAATGCAAATCACGCGAGTTGCTGTGTTGCCCTGTGCTGTGCTGTGTGTTGCCCAAAAATG
>MQUG01004463.1:0-16221 GCA_007213375.1 Steinernema feltiae | reverse complement strand
GGAGGAACGCTCATGCCGTCAGAATCAAGCAAAACGGCAGGAAATAGCCAGAAAAAAGCTGGCGTGACCAAACAGCCCCTCAGGCTGGCCGGTGCCAGGACCGGCCAAATTTCTGGTAAAACACCTCAGCGCCTTAAGTTTTGTAGCTCAAGACTGGAGTGTCGTATGAAAAATCTGATTGCAAGCCCTCGAGATCGCGCAGGGTCGATTTAGTGGGTATACAAAATTTGAGAAAAATCGAAGACATAATTGTACGATGTCCGTGTCCCTTTAATGTGCAGAAAGGAGAAAAGTATCGAGAAAGCCACAGTTGATGTTTTATCCGGTTGATTACAATGCAATGAATTTATAAGAGGTCACAAGAAAGTGTGAACAAATGCATTGTGTCAAGTTCAGGAATGGATTTCGCAATGAAGTGTAAAAGACGCCAAGCGCTATGAGAGTTCACTTTAATCTATTGCCTCCTCTCAGAACTGAGACGAGAAATGAGGCTTTCCACGCTTTTGTTCTCTCTATTGGTGACCGGTCAACGCGGTCTCAAACGATAGCAACTGCTGGAACGATCGAAATCGTCGGGCTCTCTGCGCCGGACACAAGTTTCCCACACTACATCAATGTCATCAGTGTGTGCGCAAGCGAAGCCGTTTTAGTGGAGTACGCCGCGTGAGGAATGCGGCCAGAACTTGAAGAATCACTCGTTGATCAACAACGGAAGCTGCAACGCTGGGAGCTTCAGTGCGGTCGAGTACGCCTGTTGCGCTCCGTTCAAATGTAAGTCCAATTTCTATCAAGTTTCTATCAGAAATAAGCGCCCGTGTAGATGAGGACAGCTGCATCCGCCACGCTTCCATCTTTCAAAACCACACGGATCACTTTGCGGAGCAGGTCAAGAGCCTTCTGAAGAAAGCGCACAAGTTGCGCCACACTCAGCAGACGTTCTGGACAGACAAAGAAATGATGCAAGCGTTCAGTGATGTAGTTAGGAACGCGTCAGAATTCTCTCACCGCTCGTACACACATTTCCTAGAGCCGATCGAAGGATGCCCTCACGTATGGTTTTCTTTCGAATTCAGAACGACCAAACAAACAATTTTTAGCCTTTGAATCCCATTGTGAACGCATCCTACGCGTCACGACAGCACACCTTCTACCGATTCAAGAACGCCATCTCGCAGCATCTGCTTCAAGTCAGGAATCACGTTTCAATTGGTCCTCTTATCAACATTGCGTTGCATGCAATGCATCACGGCGCCGCTAACAATTCCGAGAAGAGCCTTGAGCATCGTTTGGGAACCGCGGGAGCGGATTATTTCAGTCCTGTGACCGCAAGCCGCATGCTCTATAAACACATTGGGGCGCGGTTCTTTGCCGAACTGCATGAAACCGTTGGTTCGTTTTTTCTCTTTTTTTTAAAGTTTTGCCTAAATTCTAGAGAACTACACGATTGACCTGTACTACAACACGTCGATTGGCTTTGTTGAACCCGATGACAAGAGCTTCTGGCATCAGCCAGACGCGGATGAAAAATACATTGATTTCTTGATGGAGAAGCTGCGCAAGGTCGTCTTTGTAGATGAAGAAGAGGTAATAATTTGGCTGAAGACAACCCAGTCGTGTAGAGTAAAGTAATAGAAACACCCGCGTTTCAGGATATTGCAACGGTTCCCGTAAAGTGGATGATCGGATTCGCGGCGCTCTCAATGACAGGAGCAGCGGTGATCGCTTGCGTTCTTGTCCTCCTACGGCACAAGAATGGATGGCAATTGAGACGGCGGATCGCAGTGAATTACGAGGTTTTCGAGAACAAAGTGCACATTGGCACAGCGTGATTGTTCATGCAAACGAGCTCGCTCAACGTCGAATTAAATGGTTTTCACCCTTGTAAGCTTTGTTCTCAAGGTTCTAATTTATATCGGAGTGAATTCTCAAAAAGGAGTTCTCATTTTAAGCCTGAAAAGACGTTTTTTACACGGTTTCTGGTCAAATCTTGTGTCCTGGGTTTGCAAGTTAGATCCAAGCGGTGGGCGAGGCAACGGACGTGGACAATGGGTGGCTTGCCGCCTACACCGCCACCAGTTAGTGTGTTTAGGTACCCTTGGAGGCCTCGTCTAGTGCCGCTCATAACGGAGGCTCAATCAGTAGCTGAAGCAAACAAGCTTTTCCGGAATAGCTCCACCAAATCGATCCGGACTCCGAACTCTTCCAAGAGTAACTGGTCCTTCTTTAGTTCGAACAGCAGGCCGCGCATGATTTCCTCTGACGTCTCGCGTCCAAGAGGAACAGCTCGATAAGCATATACCTGAATCTTTGAAGTAGAGGATTGTGGACTCAGAGACAGACAATATCACACGGACGCGCGATGAAGGAACTGGACTGATCGTGTTATGGGGAATGGATTTGGGTCACCAAACAACCAGCCGAAAACAACGTCGTCCCACTTCACAACAGCACCCCCTGACACCGAAAACAACTTGTTTTGCTGCGGAAGACTTTATTTCTAGCTATAACCTACAAATACAAGCGAGGCGGCTCTCTAGAAGCCTCAGAAGTCCTCGGGTTGCGAGGTCGCGCCCGGTGCTGATAGCGCCCTCGCGCGCCACCCACGCCCTTCGGTCCCGAGCATGACCGTTATCTCTTCGAGGCAGCGGTCGAGGCGGGGGCGGCACAGAGTGATTATGGCCTCCAGCTTTGCGGCCTCCGCTTCCGAGAGCCCGATAAAGGTTCGATCGGCGCTTGTCGGCTCCTTCTCCGTGGAGCCAAAGAGTTTCTTTCGCACTGAAAATGAATAGTCACAACCACCAACAGCGACAGAAAGTTACCCTTGCTCCAGCGCGTAGCCGCCAGCGCTGTATCCGGCGAAGCGGGCCGTCTCTTTGCCGACTCCCTTCGCGACAGACTTCGCTTTGCTGCCGAACGACGTTTTCGGTCTGAACTTTGTCAGCGACCTACAAAAACTCCAAATGAAACTGCAATGAACGAGTAGCCACCAAGGATTGTCACGTTGACTATTAGCACACTAAACAGCAAGAATTTTTTGGATTTTGTGGCATTTTTGGAGATTGTTCTGAATTAATTTGCTCTCTTGAAAATACCTTTTTGGAAGTCCAATCGCTGGACTTGAGTTGCACTTCAGAACAAATTTTGTTTTGTGTATTAGCTCTGTATTTTGCTGCCTGAAAGCGGGGAAATGTCAATAAAAACGGCTCAATTGACATAACAGACCTTGTTTTGGAGACAAATCTCAGCGTTGATCGACTGCCACAAGGGGCGATTTGGGAAATTACCTGAAATAGAGACGGAAATAGTTGTTAAACAACAGCAACAAACGCGCGCAATAGGCCAAAAAACGAGAATATTGAAAAAAGTCCGTCGGGTTGTGAGGAGACAACGCGCGATTGATAATCCTGTGCCAGCCGCTCTCTCTCTCGCACAAGCACGCACAAGCACAAGCCGCGAGCACAAGAAGATCAATGGCACACCCAAAGCGCGACGGCGGTGACGTCACAATGTGTTTAAAGAAGACGACTCACTTGTTAGTTGACGAAAAACAGAGTCGAGAAATGACCGCAAAGAGGCAGCGATTGACAAGAAATCGGATTAAATTAAAATCGTTTTAAAAGAAAGTTAATTTTAATTTTTAATTTGTTAAATTTTAAATAAATTTATTTAAGTTAAATTTTATTTTTAAAATGTTAAAAGAAAATAATAGAATTTAAAATCTGACCTAAAACAAACTTTTTTCAAACATTATTTCTGTTTAAACTTGCTCAAAAGGTTATTTGCAACCAGTACACACTATCGTTTCATTTTCCCCTCCCCTTCCCGTGGCGATTCCAAGCAGATGCAGCTCGGTATCGCGTCGCTATTCATCAAGAAAACAGAATGCAATTAAAATTTAAATCTTTTTAAAAAAATTTTGTTTTAATTTTTAATTTTTTAAATTTTTTTTACTAAAATTGTTGTGGCTCGTCCAATGCGTCAACTCATCAGAAACTCCAAGTGACCGATTATGGGGATTAGCGAAATTCCGGCGCGGAAATATCCGTCTCCCTTTAAATGGTACTCCACCAAAAACTGATAACGACGTCATCTGAGGAGCTGCTCAATTACGTCTACGGCGGGCGAACGACAGACGAGACAAACAGCACTGCAACACGCGCTGTTCAATCGATTGAAACGAGTCGTACGTAGCGTGTTCGTGTGCGTTCTTCTTTGCTATCAATTCCTTCAATTCCCCGCCGTTATAGGTAGCCAAATTTGGAGCTTCAAGCTTTTGTCGATTTCGCTGAGCACTGTATCCAAGTAAAGGTAAGAAAAGGTTCATTTGATCAATTAAATTAAACTTAAATTAATTAATTAAATATTTAATATTTTCACGAATAAATAGAATTTTTAATAAATGAAATTAGAAATTTAAGAGTTAATAAAATTAAAAATTAAATATTTAATTTTAAATATTTTTATTTAATTTTTTTAAAATTTAATTTAAAATTTAATTTTTTTATCTCACGTGTTTAATGTCTGCAAATTTTCCAGAAATCTAAATCTCAGGTACTCATCCTATGGTAGTTCTTCTGAGTAAGTTGCACTAACGGTCACAACCCTTCGTTTTGAGTTTAGGGCTGCTCGTCTGGACTCGATTATATTTTTGGATAGACTTTTACGATTATTCCGAGTCTTCCGGCAGCGCAAATGCCATTCTCGTGCTGTCTTCTGTTAACGCAGTGCAAAGCAAGGCAAATTCCCCGAAGAGGTGCCCTCCCAAAATGTACCTCGATCGGAACACGTCAAGTGAGTTACTGCGTTCTAACATCTGGATTTTTATTTTCCTTTTGCAGATAAAATGTGAATATCATCGATTAATGAACTGTATGCCAAATTTTCAGATACGCGGAGCATGTATCAACGATTACTGTAGTCCATTCAGCACAGATGATCGCAGCGCCAATATTGGCATGACTTCGTACGATTGAACAAAATCGGTAGTTTAATGGAGAAAACAATTAATTTAATGTAAAAATCTAGGGAGAATGTCTTTACGACTATCATGGAAGCTGCGATTTAGTAAGGAATTAGAGATTCCTCCGGTGGCTCTAAGGTGGGTTTCCCTTTGATGTGTGTTGGATACCCGAGAGCGGAGAGTCTGACGACTTTATTGGATGCTCGCTCGGGATCCGTAGGTCCCGAGTGATGATAGCACGCGCTTATACATTGGGTCACAGGGCGCACGTCTGTTTGCACTGGCGCGGAGGTCACACTCCGTCATAATTTTAAGCTTTTAATAGCATTTTTGATCGCTCCAAAAATCTTCACTTTTCGCTTTAAATTGGGTCCATTCAATTGTAAAGTGATCCAATAGAAAGTTTGTTTTTCAGAGCCTCAATGCACTGTTTTCTAGATTATTTTTCTAGATTAGACGCCCGCCCTGTGTGCGGAAGGTCGACGGTTTGACCCCAGCCGTAGCCCTGCATTTTTACGCGCATTTTCGAGCCAATCGATAAACGTGGACAGTTACTAAATATCGATTGAATGGACAGCGTTACCCCACTACTACAATCTACTAACGCTGACCGTACAAGAGCAAGGTAATCGTCCACTCATACCGTAACCCATTGTTGATGTTTTGAAATCTGCCCTTTGAACACTGCAGTGTAAACAGCCCGGTCGCCGATCATGTTTGTCCTTTTGTGGTGGGCGAACAGAGACGAGTGCACTTAGACCACCGTAATTCACCTAATTATGTGTAGGAATTAAGCAATTTCAGCTCGTCTTCTCTCGTCGTCTTCGTCGAAGATCTTCGTCGAGAAACCAGTCTCACTGTAAGTGTGCCGAACTAAACACTCAAATGATCAATTGATTGCTATTCTAGCGCACTGTCGACAGTCAGATCAGCCAGAGTAGCCATGATAGCTACTGTTCAGCGGCTTCTTCGCAGAAAAGAGAACTACCGAAGAGGAGCGCACGCGAAGTGAGCATGAAATACGTCGTTGAAGCCATGTGAAATCCGGTTTCCGAAAAACAATCTAATTGAGTATTTCGTTAAATGGCACGATTACCCTGAAAACGATAACACCTGGGAGCTGGAGGACAGCTTTGGCGAGGCTCAGAAAGCGCTGCAAAATTTTCTGGGCAGTAAGAAAGGCAAACAGCAGATGAAGAGAGCGCAGAAAAACGTCAGTTTGAGTTTAGTTGAGTGGATTTGAATTCAGCGACTTTCAGAGAGATGAGGCTTTACGACTGGCGCTCCCGCCCAAGAAGAAAAAGAAGTAATTGTTCTGTAAAAATCTGTAAAAACTGCTTTGATAATGCTGCTAAAACTCTGCTTAATAGCGAATCTTGTACGGGGAAAAGACCTTATAAGAGAAAGGTTGATAAATAATGTTTGAATTGGCGCCAAAAAATTTCCGTTGAATTATTTTCGATCGGAAATGTTGAAAAGAAGTCTGTTGTAGTTTACGATGAATGCAACAAAAAGGAGCGGCGATGGGTGGCAGCAAGCATGATCCGCTCCGTTAATGGTATAAACTGCCACAAACCCACAAAAAAACAGCAAAAAGACAACCTGGCGCCGAGCAATCTTAGGCCTTCGTACTAAGTGCAGGCTTAGGCCTTGGAGCTGCCGCAGGGTTTGCCTAGTAACTTTTGGGCTAGCGCAGCGAGCCATTCACAAGGCTTTGTAAAATTCACCTGACCCTTAAATTCTCTTGGCTTCGTACTAAGGGCAGGCATTTTATCTTTGTTCATCGTGCTCACTAGGCTTCGTACTACGAATTTAGATTGCTCAGCGCCAAGTCGTCCAGCGCTATGTCGGCGGCGCCAAGTTGACCTTTTGAACACGTAATTCAGCGCCAAGTTGTCCGGCACCAAGTTTCACGTATCGGCAAAAAGCATTGATCGAACTAAAATAGTTAGTTTTAGTTTCTTTTATGACTACAAATTTGAGCTTAGAGGGCCATGGAGGCAAGTCTAACAGGCTTGCAGCACAAATCGACTGATGCAGAAACGGTCAGCAGCTGTACAATAGCGCTAATGTAGGTGATGTAAATATAAAGACAACTGTAGAATATTCTTGAATTATTTTTTCTTCGTTTTGTCCGGGACTCATTAAAACAGCATCTCAGTAACCGATTCTTCAATAACAATTTTCGATTCTCAAGTCATTCTTCTACTCAAATGGCAAATTATAGCTTTATTCATGCTTATCGCAATACTACAGATCGTAACAACAGGCGAAAAGAGAACCAAAATAACAGGCTTCAGAACGAGGGCTCTTCATTCGATGACGTGTTTGATGGTGGTAACAGTTCCGGAAGAGTCGGGCGTTGTGGAGCTGCGACAGTGAGAGAAATACAGTTCACCAGCTTGAACAGCAATTCTAGGCGTGTGCAGGCCAAAGATGGTGCAGACGGCTTGGAGATGCGAGCCGCAATCGATGGGAGTCTGTAATCTGAAGAAAGGTACAAGAAGGGAGGGTACAATCAAGCAATACCTGAGTTGCAGATGTGTAAACTGAGCTCGAGGGCCCTAAATAGCACCCAATGAATCTATCATCCATTTTATCCATCCTTATCGCCACGGAGTTTGCGTTCCAGTTGTAAGGATCGAAAGGCGATCTTTCGATTTTCTTCAAAAAGGCTATGGAACGCCATGCTCCATAATCATGGACAGTCGCACAAGCAACCCGCGAATGACGATTTCGACTTCCTCTCTAAACACTTGCTTGTTTTACATGAGTCGGTGGGTTACGGTAGTAAACTTACGGTTGTTACGGAAGTTTCCAGCTTAACGAGTTGCAGATTGGTTCCTCTGGCTGATCTGCGACTCGCTATCTGATGACCATCTCCAGCCATTCTTCTAGAGTTTTGACAAATCGCATCTGTAATAAATGCTTAAGAACGCTTCACAGGAACGCAGACTCACGGATTCGCTACTTAAAGTTGTCCTGTGATTATGCGGCCATTTTCCGGCCATGGTGAGCATTTTTGCGCACGACCTTTGCTTGCCATGGTTGCCACATCGCCCGATCGAAAGCACACTGTGTAACTTACATTTGTAGTAAGACATCGTAACGGAGAGTTTTTATCGCTGAGTGACTGTAATCGCTCTGAGAATTTTCTTTCTTCAGCTTCCAGCGTTTTAACGGTTTCGTCGACAATAATTTCAATTTTAATTTCGTATTTTACGAAGAACCATTAAAAATAGTTTAATTGTTTCTCTACCAAGCGCATTTGTACAGTCAAAACCTTCATGCACGTAACTGAGCTTGTACAGAAAATTAATGTTGATTTAATAGCAAAAATTATGATTGAAGCTGAACGCAAAAATGTTTTTTGAAACGTTGCAGAATGAAGTTTACTCAAACTATGAGATTGTAATTGGCCAAAGAGCCGACTGACAAGAAAAGGTCTTCACTTTTGGGGTACGTTTGATTACAGGTAAAGTGGAAAGTGCTGAACTGGTAGCAAAAATCAGTTGCTACAAATTGCGCATGTGTACCTTATTAAAAGCCAGCCCAAATAAACCCGAATCCAAAAGCATACGAATAGTTTAACCTGTTTTATGATGCTCAAAATCAAGATCAAGATTGAAATCGTCATTGCTGAATTGGTCGATCTTCTTTTTCCAACGCGATAGCGACAAACCCGGTTCTTTTTGTTTGTGACATATTCCGACGTGGTCAGAAATAGTACCGCGTTATCAATCATCGCAATTATCAAAAATTTTCACTGGGTGCAAACATGTTTGAAGGTTCAAGCAATTCACAATCGATCGGAGAATATTTTGTATCAATATCGAAAATTCGATGAAAATTGTTGCTTTTTAATTTTCTAGTTTTGTAAAAATAAAAAGTTTTCTAAAATTTTCGATAAGACAGAGCTCGTTTGTTAGTGTATTTGGATAGGTTCGAGGCTGAACGCCTAGATCGATCGTGCGACCAAAGCAAACCGTAGTGTTGATGAGACTAGCGTGTCCAAGGGCAACGAGAAAAGCAAAAGTATTAACTTGGACCAATCATCATCAAAAAATCATCAAATGATCAAAAGAAGATCATCAAAAGTGGGGTTTGAGCCAAAGATACGATATTTATTTTATTTTCATTTTTAAAGATATTTTTATTAAGATTTTGGAGATTAATAATACAATGCGCTTGATACAGTGGAGGTGCAATTTCGCAAGGAATCACAAAAATTGCGCTAGCCAAAGTAACCTTTTTTTAAATAAAAATGACTTCACCATATTTCGCGCGACCCTCAACTAAGATCTGGTCCAATTAAACTAAGATCTTTTTCAGATTTTTTGGCGTTCAAAAAACCGATTTTCAAATTTCAAATTTTACCTCATTTTGAAGACGATGCTTAGATTCGATCGACCGCCGCTGAGGCGATTTTGGTAAAATTACTCTAAAAGCAAACTCTATGCCTCAAGGAGGAAAGAAGGAAATCGATAGAACGCAAAACAACCGCGAACCGCGACTGTGTGTGTCAGCGCGCCCAGTAGAGCTGCTGTACGCGCTCGGCTGCACCGCCGCACTCTAACACTCTCTTGCTTCAGCGTTCTCTCGTTTTAATGCATCAACGCGTCCGCTGCCGTTTTTTCGCGCCAAATTTGCATCAGGGACAGGTGCAACAGGACAAGCTCATAAATCGTCGTCGTCGACTGTCTGCTGTGAGTTGTCTAGTGAAAGTGAATTGTTTTTTGCGCCAAATTTGCATCAAGCATAAATTGTTTTAGCGAGCGACGTGTAGACCCTCGACGCGTTAAAAATTGAAAGTCGCACCACGCGTGTTGTCATGAGACCCATCAGTACCCCAAAACACACAAAATTACGAAACTAATTGTTAATCGACGTAGAGGTACAACAACATGAAGCAGAGGGGACTGTAGTAGCAGGGCGCATCCAGTCCACGACATTCCCAATCACCGACGAAAAGCCTGTAGTGTATCTTGACCGAACGGCGTTGATACAATGCAGACGGCGCGGTCATCAGTGTCTTCAATTTCGCCTCCCAATTGACGATCGCCTCAAAATGGCGTTACATTCATTAACAGGTTAGCGTCGCAATCTGCGGGCTAGTAAGGAATGGCGAGCTGAGCATTCGGTGACGGAGTCACACACTCAAACTCAGTGATAGTCAGAGCGGTGATTCTCATCATATCCCAGAATAGATTAAGAAGGACAATAACACAGTGTAAATGGCACCGTAAGGATGGGACTATCGTACAACGAATTAGCCTGCTTCAATCGCGCTCCTGTTCTGAATTGTAGTTGTTCTAGCGTAGTTGTCCTATGAAAATTCTGTAAGCACCATCTCGGAGGGGAGGGTCGATTTGGTGGGGGTACACGAAATTTCAGAATAATCGGAACGATATCGGAACGACTTTCTTTTAACGCAGTTGGATATCCGTGTGCTTTAAGCGAACAGCGCGAAGCAACCAGGCCGGCTCTTCTCGCTGATCACGAGAAGAGCCGGCACACGTTTGGTCTCGGTGCGAAATTCAATAATTATTGTGTTAGCATTACAAGGTTTGCATGTTCCTAATCATATAAGCGTTCAATTGTCGCGTTTCGGAGATTCTGCACGCATCAGCCAGCATGGACGCTGTGCCTCCTCTCTTCATCGAAGCGGTTCTCCGTCGACTCGAATTGGATTCCTGTCAAGCTGCCCGAAATCTTCGTAGTCCTATCTGGTTTGAAGTTGCAAACAAAGAATCGACCAAGAAAAGCATTCTGGAGCTCGAGAACGGAATGAAAATGATAGAAAAATCAATGCGAGACTTTTCGAATGGTCTAACAGACATCATGAGAAGCTTTCGTTTAGTTGCGAACCAGTTACAAGGGCACAACAACACACAACAACAGCAAGGGCAATAATAGATGTGTTTGGCTGTCACGTGCTCTCTTTCTCGCTCTGTTTGCAAGAAATGCTTGTTTTTGTGAGTAAATAAATGGTTTGTAGTCGTACAAAAATTTGCACAACAGTCAGATTGGTATGGACTCGGCTTGCTCTGTATTACACTTAGTATACTTTTAAAGTCTATCTATCAGACTTAGACTATCAAGACTAGATGAGAGCTTTAAAGTCTATCTATCTACGTTTAAATCCGAAATCTTGAGCAAATTGGCTTGGCTTGACTGTTTTGTCAACGATCTTACGGCTGTGAAAAGAATGTATTTGTGATTTGTCATCAAAAAAAGAAAAGTTATCCTAGCCGAATGGTCGCTACGAACAGGTCGCGTCCAGCGCAGTCCTCTTCAAAGGTTACAAGTTGGACTATTTCCCCGAATTTGAGTTGAATCTGCCGGAAATCAGGAGTTCCGCTCACTGGACACCAATTGAGTTTAGAAGAAAGCGAAGAGATGCAAGATTATGAATGAAACAACCGGAAAGGCACCGTAGTCTCTTGTTTGTCGCAATCCACTCGATCGACGCTTCCATGCCGCGCTTTTTGAAGAATTCCGTGCAATAAACGCTTTCCAGTCGTCCACACGTCTGCGATCGTTGAATGATCGCGTCAAGGACTTCATTATGGTTTAATGCACGGTGATCGTAGATGTAGTTGAATGTACAGTCATCCGGTAGGAGGTTCAAGAATTCAGGCCATTTCACGTACAGAAGCAACTCAGTGCGGGAAAATGGAACTCTTAACAGCTTCAGGAACGTCGGATCAGATGGCGTCGCAGTCGTCCAAGTAACATACGTGTTGCCCAGAGAACTTCTATCTTCGTGTAATTTCACTTTAAATACGAAAACAAAGCGAAGATCCGCAGGATTGAACGTGTACGACCAAAAGGATTCATGGTTCCGTGTACAAGTCACGCAATAGTCGAAGGTGCCCGCTGTCTGATTGTAAACAACGTTGAGGACGACGTAGAGACGCTTCTCACAGAGCGAGCGGCCAACGTTCCCGAAGAGACCAGATCTGGAATCTTTTAATGAGGAAAGCGAGCAGTAGTCGAAGTGCTGCGCCACGGATTCGACGAACAAGAGAGGCACGTCGTTCATTGTTTCGTTGAAAAAACGACGTTCCGCATGACTTTAATACCAATGAATGTGACAAAGCAGTGCGGAGAGCGGCAATGCGATGCCAATTGGTCGCCACCCATAAGGTCGTGGGTTCGATTCCCTGTCCCAGATGTTTTTGATGATCACCCCAACTGACTCAACTCACCCCATCGACAACTCATCCCAAGCACAGCTCATCCCCAAGACAACCCATCCCATCACAACCCGCGCGAAACTGCTAGCGTAGGTCCATCTGTTCAGTTGAAAATGGTGAGGTTGAACTACTGACTGTTAGCGAATTTACACGAATTTGGCGCTAAAGTTCTTGAGTCAACTGATTGTTAGGTGTTTTTCCCTTAAAACAAGCTTCTAGCGGACAATAACTATAAAATCTGCTATTAGAGATAATTTCAGCTAAGAACATGATCAATTCCGTTCTCGGCATTTTATTTAATCCATGGAATCACGGGCCGTTGCGCAACCAAAAGCGCACAGAACTAAGCAGCATTGATTGAGTCGTTATGTCTGGCTTGTGTGTGATTGCCCCTAGAAAGATCAAGTGCTTCAACGTTTATGCTCGTTAATCATAGCCAATCGTTTGTGTCAACATCGAAAATGTCGTTTTGCTCCTTCACTTCACTGGCTGCCGCAGGCGCAGAACTGCTCGTAGGTGCCCCACGAGCCGATCTTGATGTCGAAGAGAAAGTTCCGGCGCGAGGGGTTCGTGCCGATCCACTGGTTGATGTTGAAGGTGATCTTCTTGATCTTCTCGCCGGCGGAGACGCTGCCGTCCATGATGATCAAGTTCTGGCACATCTGCAGGTAGGGACGCCAGTTGCGCGCGTTGTTCCCGGGGTGCGCGTCGCAGTGCGCGGCCGACGACTCGAAGAAGATGGACGAATTCGAGTCCTTGACGGCGACGACGTCGGCGGCGCTGGCGCAGTCGCCCGCAGCTCCTGGCGTGGTGGCGGGGGCGATCGTGGAGGGACCGGCGGTGGGCGGGAAGCGGGAGCCCTGAATCGCATTGTTCAAAGGGGATTACGGTAGGATTGCGCCGCTCACAAAGTCGGAAGCGGCGATCAAATCGCCGAAAGTTCCGAATCCGAAGGAGACGCCGATGGCGAACTCGCGGAGGCGGAACTTCAGGAACGCGCTAGTCTTCATGAGCTGCGAGTACTGGTAGACCACCGCCTTGATCTTCATCTCCACCGTCAACGCCGCGTTCCCGGCGATCAGGACGCGAATGTTGTTGATAAAGTCGCTCAGTTGCGTCTTCTCGGCGCGGCTGAAGTTGTACTTGGCGTTGTTCATCTCCGCGCTCAGCTCCACCACCAGGTCGCAGTCGGTCTCGCCGGCGGAGATCACAAAGAGCTCGTGGAAGTGCGCGATGCGGAAGAACTGAAGCCGCGCGGGTTACGGTAGCGAGCGCTGCAGGACTCACCATGTCGGAGACGTCGAGGAACGAGCCGATGGCGCCGAAGCCGGCGATCTCGATTGAGAGGATCTCCTCCTTCCAGGCCGCGTGCATCTTGAAGAACGCGGCAAAGGTCATCGACAGGTTGGCCATCTTCTCCTCGTAGCTGAGAGTCGCGTCGCCGACGCAGAATCCGACCTCCGCGCGCAACTCCGCCAGCGCGTCCTTCTCCGCCTGGTCGGCGCACGCGTTCTCGAACTCGAGGATCGCGCTCTCGATCTCGCAGCGGCCGTTGGTCACGGTCAGGAGGCTCTCGGTAAAGTCGGCGTTGATCCAGACGGAGACCTGGAAGAGGCCGCTGAAGTCGCCCCAGCCGCCGATCTCGTAGTAGAGGAATCTCTCGCGGAGAGCCGCAAACTTTCCAAAGAGAATCTTGATCTTCGAGGCGCAGAAGACGAGGATCTCGTCCGAGGTGAGCGAGGCGTTGTGGGAGGTCGCGTTGCACTCCTCGATGAGCAGATTCCACTCGACCTTCTCCTCGCCAGAAAGCTCCAGCGAGACGTTGACCAGCGCGGCGATGATCATGTTGTCTCCGTTGAGGTCCTTTTTCTCCGTCAGAAAGTGCGACTTGTGCTTGCGGCTGCGCGCCTGGCCGCTCTCCGTCGAGCCGCTCGCCTTGCTGCTCTCCGCGGAGCCGGAGCCGGCGGAGACCGCGTCCAGAGCGACGAGGGCGAGAAAGAGGACGCAGAGCGCGGTTGCAGATCGACCTCCGAGGGAAAACATGGCGGCGACGCCTCGAATAATGATTCTGGGGCGGCGGAGCGCGCTTTTATAAGGACTGCGGACCGCCTGTCGGTCGAGGTGGATCAACATGGCAGTCGTGGGTCGACCCTCATTTGCATTCTGTTTTTTGATGATCAGACGAGAATAATAGCAGAAACTCTGATCTCCATGAATATTCATTGAGTGTACATTGGATCGCCGGATTTTTTAGTTTTTGTTTTGAAACACGATAATAGCAACTGATGGCGTCAAAAAAATTGGAGCTGGCCATGTACTGTCCCTATTGGCCTGCAGAACAAAAAGTTCAAAGATGAAATTCTTTAACTTTGCATAATCAGCCTGAACAGGAAGTCCCAATTAATTACCAAGAACAGTTATAAAACGCAGTGCAAAATTATGCTGCTACGTTCATGGTTACCTATGGTGCCTAATTACGACTGCCAAGTTAATAAGGACACACAAATAACCGTTGTTTTATTAAACTCATAAACGCTGAAGCGCCACCATTTAACTGCGATTGCAAGTTAGTTAATTGCGTTTGTCCGTTGTGCGCGGTGTCTGAGTTTGACACCCGGTGAGGTCGTCTCTTTCATGTTGTGTTCTCTGACCGACTTGAAGTTTCAATGTCCAACGTTTATTAAACTTATAAACACAAACAAAAGTTAGTTGTCGCTTATTACATTAAGGTTACAAGGGGATTAGCATTAGCACATTTACACAAATCAAATAATATTACATTGTAGGTTATGTGATTTCTGTGGTAGCACAGTATTAATCCAACAATTCAAAGTTGATCTCAAAACGTTCGCTCGTAAAACTGTCGCTTGAAACCGAAATCTTAATTTCATCCTGCACCCACACGATCAAGAGATCCTCGGTGACAATCTGTTGATTCTTTTTGAATTTCTTAAGTGTCTCCATTGTCATGTAGAACTTTCCAATGAACGTCTTCCGTCCGTTCTTCACGCGCACCTCCTCAAATAGGCGCTCAAAAAACAACCTGAAAAAGAGCATCTCGGAGCAGTCAATCTTCTTGAACGGCTGTGTCAAGACGAGCGTCTCGATGGCGTCCTGTATGTCTGCTGACCATCCACCGCCCGTTATCTTCACGTTAACCGATGAGAGGACCGATTTCAGAAACTCTTCGTTTTCCGCGTATCCCCTTTTGAACCAGATCAAGTTGTCTTTAGGATCTCGATCCAGAGAAGGACAGGCTACGCGCGCCAACGGTCTCGTCAAGATGTACTCCTCGATTGCTCTCTGCATGTCCTCCGTCCATCTGTTGCTCTTAATTGCGACGCTCTTCAGCGTCTCTGATTTGATCTGCTTGAAGAAGAACTTTTCGTATTCATCGCGAAACTCTTGAATCTCGATCGTCGCAATTGAGCGCAAATCGTGCCAGTAGGACAGAAGGCGCTTTGTCCCTGGAGGTGGATAACTAGGCAGAGAGATGGCGACGTCGTCAAGACAAGGACGAACGCATTTGATCACCTCCTCCATCTGCACAGGAGTGATCCGTTTGAAATTTGGAATTTGAACATCAGAGAATTCGAATCGTCTGATGCGCACATTTTTCCAGGGAAGCTGCTGGAATTGCTTAAACGTCACCGATTTGAATGTCTCAACATCTGCTGCCATGTAGCGCCACTCGCTTTGACAAAACGAAATGGTTGCTTTCAGCAGCTTCTGCTCGATGTCCTGCTTCTTGTACGCCTCCGTCCAGCTTGGCGATGAGAGATCGTACACAGGATTGTATTCGATTAAGCGGCGGCGCTCTTGCTGGTGGGACGGTGGGGTTGGATCGGCTGGTAAAAATTGTGTACGATCACACGCTTAGAAGTTGCAGCAACGGCATCGTAGAAAGCGAGCGGCAAAGAGTCCATCGTGTGGGGAAGAGTGAAGCACACGAGGTAGGATTGCAACCGCTGTTGAATGAAATGCGCTAAAGACTAATGGAGATAAGAACAATGGAATTTCGCACATTTGAAAACGACGTGTCAACGTTATCTACGTCTTCAT
>MQUG01004461.1:0-18470 GCA_007213375.1 Steinernema feltiae | reverse complement strand
GACGAAGCGACCGACGATCATATGACCACGAAGCTCTGCATCAAACGAGATCGCCAATTGCCAGAGGCTCTCGCTCGGACCGAATTTCGTCGTTTTTCTCTGCCAGAAATACGGATATCGTCCGCTTCCGTCCGAGATCCTCAGCAGCGAATTCGAGACTTTGAAGCGGATGCTGGTGGAGAATCAAGAAGACGTCTCGCTGATGGACACGTGGTACATTGAAGACGCGAATTCGGTGCCCAAGCAGTACGTACTACAGCCGATCAGCTCGATTTTGTTCAATTTCAATAATAAGGTGCGCAAACATTTAATTTTGGCCCAGGTGGCGCAGTGGATAGCGCTGCAGTCTTAGAGGCGGAAGGTCAAAGGTTCGAATCCTGTCGGTGCAAACATTTTTTAAATTGTGATTAATCGTTTTTGAGATGAACGTGTGACTTTTCCAGAGGATCCCAAAATTGCAAGAGCGAGATGCAAAGACATGGTGGCAAGTTGAGGCTCGAATGCAGAATCAGCTCAGAAAAGCGGCCAAACTGTGCTATGACAAAGGATTCTTCACTCATGAGCAAATGCACAACTACTACATGTCAGGTTAGAGCTTGAAACAAACAAAAAACCAATATTTAGACTTTGGTATATATGCAATGCACACAAAATGCCAGTCAATGTCTGTCTAGCTCATTGCAATGTCGCGCTGCTTCTCACGCGGAGGGTAGCAGGTTCGGCTCCTGCTAAAAGAGTTTTATTTTTTATTTTTTTTGTAAAATTTCAAATTTGTCGTTTTTCTTTATTTTTTCATACTACAGTAACCGAACGAGAGGTAATCAACGGTATTCTCAACTCCAAAAAGCCGAGCGAGCATTGCCTATGCTTCATTCGGCACATTGACAACATTGTCGTCAATTCGTCGACCGCCGCGGCCAAATTCATCGATTTGACCGCCGATCAAATCAACTCCGAAGCGCAGAAGCTTCTCGCCAATTTGCGAGACGAACGGGTCCCGACACGATTGCACAAAACGTGCATTCGGCGCTACGCATCGAGTGGTTCGGCAAAGACGGAATTGACTCCGCCTATCACAACGGCTACATTGCGAAATTCTGTCGAGATTTCAACGCCAGCGTAAAGGCTTCTGTAGGGGTTACTGTAGCTCTCCAGTTGTACCGTAGGCGGCATTTAGATCGATGCGGCTGTTTGTGAACAATCCAAATTTCGCGATCATCTCTACTCTGAGATCCTACGGCATCTCTACAGTAGTCAGCTCGTTAGTTCGACGTTTTACGGTCGCGAAAAGGAGACGAACGTGGCGAGGGAGTACATCCTCTCTGCAAAACAGATTCCCATGATTTTCCAGGTTGGTTTGCGCACGGCGCAATAGCTACAGTAACCCTCTAGGGCGAGAATGGCTGCGGGAAAACATCACTTTTAGCGCGAATTTCCACAGAAGTGCGGCATTGGCTAGGCCAAGCCAAGGATCCGGTGGTTATTGTGCGTTTTATTGGTACAACAGCCGATAGCTCTAGCATATCGCCATTGCTGACTAGTGTATGTGACCAGGTTAGGCCCTAAAAACCCAATTTTTGGCTTAATTTCCGTCTAGATTGCTTGGAATTACGATATGAAGCTGAAAGGTCAATCGCCCACTGAGCTTTCAAAGCTTTTTCATCATTTTAAGCGAATGATCGCCCTAGCGACGAGCGAGAGGCCGTTGGTGAGTTGGGAGTGAAGCTCGGAGGCGCTAATGGATGCGTTTAGATCATCTTTTTCGATAGTTTGGACCTTTTGTCGAAAGTCGACGCGGCTCACGAGCTTCTGTGGTTTCCGCCTACCCTGCCTGATCATGTCAAGGTGGGTATTTGACCAGATTTGGTCATAATCATGTAAATATTCAGTTTTTTGCTTCATTCACGCCGGGTGCTTCGTCCATAGAGCGAGCGATAAAGAGATTGGTCGAGGATCATAGTCATTATGTTACGGTAGAAGCGATGGAGAAGGTAGGTGGTTGAACGTGCGAGGTTTATTAACAGTTTGGGATATATGCAACACATAACAAATTGAATTGTGCGCTCAAATAGCTCATTGCGATGTCTATAGATTAACGCACGAGATGTGCCAGGTTCGAATCCTCCCGGTGTCAATCCTTTTTTGTTTTTCTTATTCCTAGGATTACTGTAGTTTTTTAGGACCTCGCAGTTGAAGTAATCAACAAATGGCTTCGAAAAGAAGGCCGAACGCTCACCACTCGCCAGTGGGACATTGTCAGCCGCACCCTGAACAACTGCACTCTTCCGCTATTCGTAAAACTAGTCTTCGCTACCGTAAGCCGCTGGAAATCGTACTCCAAGCCGCAGGACACGATCCTCTCGCAGTCGGTCAGCGAATCCATTCACGTGCTGCTCGATCGAACGGAGAGTCAACACGGGAAGCTGTTGGTGTCACACGCGCTCTCCTACATCACCGCCGCTCGCTCGGGTCTCTCGGACTCGGAGGTCGAGGACCTCATTTCGCTCGACGATCGAGTCCTCGACGACGTCTATCAGTACCATTTGCCGCCGGTGCGTCGAATTCCGCCGCTGCTGTGGAGCCGAATCCGCGCCGGTCTCCCCGGCTATCTGTCGGAACGTTCCGCCGACTCTGTGATCGTCCTCAACTGGTATCACGTGCAGTTCAGGTCGGTAGCGACCGAACGCTACTTCAAGAACCTCAATCACCTCCAATCAACGCACTCCGCCATCGCCGACTACTTTCTCGGTGTGTGGGCCGCGCATCCAAAGCCGTTCCAGTACACCGAGATCCAGAAACAGCGATTTGGCATCGTGGAGAACGAGGGTTTCGCCGATAGGAAGGTCCCAAAGCAGCCGAACGTCTTCCACGCCAAAGAGAGCAAACAGATTCGGTTCAATACGAGACGGTTGAACGAGCTACCGTATCATCTGCTGAGAGCGAAGCGGACGCAGGAGTTGACCGAGTTGTGCCTCTTTAATTTTGATTTTCTGCATGCAAAGGTTGGTGATAACACTGATTTGAAGGACTTTGAAAACAGAGGTTGTATGGCGCAGAGGGAGTGATGCTGACTAGTAAACGGGAGGTCTAAGGTTCGAAGCCCCGTCGGGAGAATCCATTTTTTGTTTTTGATTTTTATTCTTTTTTGGACAAATTAAGACTACCGTACCCTCTTCAGATCAGCAGCTTCCCCTCCAATCACTCATAGCCGACTACGAGGACGCAATGGCCATCCTCGGCGATCCGACCTGATCCGACAGCTCTCACTCGTAGCGGACGCGCTCCGCCTCTCCGCCAGCATCCTCAACAAATACACCGCGATGCTCGCCTACGAACTCTCCGGGCGTCTCCTCCCGCTCGCGCCCGCCAACGCGCACATCAAGCGTCTTCTGATCTCGTGCGACGTGGACGGCAGCGCGATCAACTGCTTTGTCCCCACGCATCACAGTTTTCACTCGCCGGTGGTCTCTCAAATACTCGCTCGAGGAGCATCTCTTCGCTGTGTTCGGCATGCGCGTCACCTCCGATCAGAAGCTCCTGGTTACGGTATCGAATATTCTGATTGTGTGGGAGATTGCCACAGGGGACTTGGCGCGAATCGTCGATCCGAATATCGACGGCGGTTTCTTCGGTTTGGCGTTGTCAAAAGACAACAAATACGCCGCCGCCTACAGTAACAACAACCAGGTAATTTGTGGCTCGGCAACAGCTACAGTAACCAACCGTTCAGGTCGTTGTGGTATCGCTGATCACCGGGGATTTTGTTTTCAATTGAGAAGAAGTGCTAACCGAGCAGATGCAGATCGTTTCGGTGGAGTTTACGAGCGACGCAGACGTGATGTTCTGGTCAACCGATGAGGTGTTCGTGTACGCGAAAGATGGACGGTTTTTGGCGAATTTGGCCGATTTTAGAGGCGGTTAGTAAGGGAGTTTTTACTGAAATTTACCTACGCGTGTTCTCACTGATATGGAGCTTCTAGTTCTCCATTTGGCGCTTTTGAGATAAGCGTTAGATAACGTCGTTGTCAGAGCCAATTCTTGATTTCATATTTCATTCATTCAAACTGCGTTCAATGAGGTGCTCATCTAGGCACAGAATGGTCTGTTTTTGGCGTTCGGAGGAGACAATAAGATGCGTTTTTATAAACAAGTGCCATCACGTCAGTTATTTCAACTGATTTCTGTCATTTCTAACGGCGCACATTTCGCATTCTCCCCGATTTTTTTTTTCTGGGGCTCAACGCGAAAGATGGCCGGTTTTTTGGCGAATTTGGCCGATTTCAGAGGCGGCAGTAATGTGGGTTTTTACTTAAATAAGCATTAAAAAACCACATTTTCTGCAAACACGTTGTAGCTGATAGGAGCTTCTAACTCTCCATTTTGGAACTAAATGCATTCTGCTTAATTATGGCTCAATTTCCTTGAAATGTTCAATGGAAATCGTCTACGCACAGAATGGTCTAGTCTGTTTTTGGTCTGTTTTGGTCCCTCAGCACCAAAACACCAAAAACAACGTAAGAATGTCGCACAATCGTGCGGATTTCTGTAATTTCTAACGGCACAGCTCACTTCTAGATCTAAGCATGCTTTCTGACGTTTAGTCTAGTTTCGCTTTGATTAGATTTTGTTCTGATCGATAACATTGGAAAACACAGTTTGAACTTTTGCGTTTGCATGGATTCTGGGTATGCTGAGCGAAAACAGCCCAGAATCCCAAATAGCAAAGTGCAGTGTAGTGTAAAAACTCTAAAAACGTTGTTTTTGAGTGTTTTCGATCATTCGAAGCATTTTCTCCATTTTGCGATCAACTTTTGAAAGTTTGGTCTTTAAGGTCTTTTTCGTTTTCGTTTTCCTTGTCGTTTTCCTTGTCATCGTGTCAGTTACGCCAAAAAAATAGCTGCTGATATAGAGTTTCCTCGCTAACTAGCACTCACCTCAGCTTCCCGCCAAAAAAAACATAAGAATGTCGCAATTTTTTGTCATTTCTAACGGCGCACATCTCACATCTAGATCTAGTAAGCAAGCTTTCTGAGGTTTAGTGATAGAGAATATTAGAGAACATTAACATTTTCGATTAACGATGCGATTAACTTTTGGAAGTTTTCTTATGCCTCGGTCGCCATTTTATTCACATTCTCATATGCGGCAAATGCTTTTTGAGATGAGCATTTTGGTCATCATTGTCAATTCTACCCAGTTGTATCCCTCTCGGTCGCGTGAATAATGCTATTCTGTAAATCTTGGCTGATTTTAGAGGCTGTAGTAAAGTGCGTTTTTATTAGATTAAAAAAACAAATGTTTTCTCCTCGTCAATTGTTCCTCCTCGGTAATCGTTAATCTGATTTTCCTCATTCTGGGTCCAATTAACTGCAGCTGCACGCGTTCGTCGCCAGGAAGTGCTTCTTCTGTTTCTGAGTTGATCGAGCTTCCAATCATCATTCCTAGAATGATTTCTCCATACAAGCCATGATTTCATTGTGAATTGTACCTGTTAATGAGCTCCACTGCTCTCCTCACCTCATGCGTTGGTGAGGTCAGCAAAACGCCCGGGGTGAACAAGCGGATGAGTGCAGCAAACTTGTTTGTTGAGTGCGGTGAATCCTTGTCCTCCAACCGAGCACCTCTCTTCCGTCGAGCTACTTGTCGGTCAATGAGGGCGCATGAAGGCGTCCTGGCACGACCACAAATCGAGGGTCATTTCGATGTTTCCTTTAGGCGCTGGTCGAAATCCGCACAACTGAAACTCGATCATTGTAATTAAGTGATTTAAACGCTAGTTTCCTTACAATAGGACGACTCCAGATCGGCGATTGATGTCGTATAGTAGGGCCATTTCGGCGTCGTTCCGACACTCTCGATGCCAGAGGCTGCTTCTCTCATTTTGAGAAGCGGGTAGCCGGCTTGTTCAACTAAACGAATTTACATAAAACGCTGTTGAAGATTTTTTTTTTGCGTATGAAGCCCAAAACAGCGCTTAATAAACGACAACAGACCAAGCCTAAGTAAAAATTGATCCAATTTAGATCCAATTTTCAATGATCCATGATCCATGATTAAATCATTCAATTCACATCAAAGTTGTCAACAAAAGGGTGAACGAGATGCTAAAAAACCTCAGAGACTCAGATTTTGATTTTGTTTTAATTTTTGGGCGTAAAACACTGTCAAACGCAGTTAATTTCCTATCCTGGAAGGACCGACTAGAGCTGTGGGACCCAAACTATTGGCTGGTAATGACCGCGAATAACTATGCTCAAATTTGAGGGTTTGTTGGCAGCGACATTACAAACTAAGCTGAAATTGCATTGTCGAGACATTTCCCCTGTTGCACCTGAGTCAAAGCAACTGAGTAATCAACTAGAGCGTTCCAGGTATGGTAAATTCTTGAATTATCACAATCTCAAAAGGTGTTTCTGCGTTAAAATCGCTCATAATCAGCTATTCTCTTTCTGAGCTACGCCCTATGGCATGTGCTGTGCAGAGAAGCCGACGAGCCGGAAATCGAGCCGGCCGGCTCGCTCTGATTTTTGACCTGCGAGCCGGCTCGTGGCTCGGCTCGATGGCCTTTTTTTAAATCGGCTTCTCTGGTGCTGTGCAAAATTGAATTGAATTTGCGAAAATTTTCGCCCATTTTCCTTGGAATGAAAACTAGATTTGGAATTGAGGAAATACGTAATAAAATGAAAATTTGTCATTTTTCAATGAGCCGGCTCGCGGCTCGGCTCGATGGGATTTTTGACAATCGAGCCGGCTCGTGGCTTGGATCAATAAGTAAATGTTCTTATCGAGCCGGTGCGATTTTCGAAATACGAGCTTTTTCATTCATTTAACTATCTGTTTCCGTTGTTTTCTAACCACATCGAACAAATAAACTGTTAAACGCACAAAACAGGCAAATTTTTTGTCAACTTTAGTGTATATTGAGCCGGCTCGATGGGATTTTAACAAATCGAGCCGGCTTGTGGCTCGGCTCGATGGCCTTTTTTTAAATTGGCTTCTCTGGTGCTGTGCAAAATTGAATTGAATTTGCGAAAATTTTGCCCATTTTCCTTGGAATGAAAACTAGAATTGGAATTGAGGAAATACGTAATAAAATGAAAATTTGTCATTTTTCAATGATTGCATTTTTTTTGATGAAATTAAGCGCAGTTTCATGGCACATAAGACGCGCGAATACAAAATAAAACTCATTTAAAGCGTTTACCTTTCAAGTTGAAGAACGGGGATAGAGATAAGTGCGCCTCTTCCAGTTTTGCGCTGGCGCATTTACAAAATTGCAGCTTCCAGCGAACGTTAGCATTCCGAACGTCAGCGCTCGTGTGTCCATGTAGCCCATAAAGGCCCATACTTGTGCTAAAATATGTTAAAATAAGTTGTCAAGAGCCACTATTTTGACTTACTTCGAGTGTTGCAAACGTCGTTGAGGGACCCAAACTGTTGGCTGATGATGGTAAATTCTGAAATTATCAGAATCTCAAAAGGTGTTTCTGCGTTAAAATCGCTCATAATTAGTTATTCATTTCCTTAGCTATGCCCTATGGCGAGCTTTGCAAAGTTTCATTGGATTTGCGGGATTTGCCCATTTTGTAACGAATTTTTGTGATAAAAAATCAGGATGAAGCCGCGGAATTGAGATTTTTCTCATTTTTTAATGCTTGCCCCGTTTTGGATGAAATTAAACCTAGTTTGATGGCGTAGAAAATCCGCGAATGCAAAATAAGAACCGATTTCTAGCTTTTACCTGCTGGGTTAATGGATTTGCAGAACCGTTTCATTTGAAGAAGCGCGCATTCGAGCAACACCAACGCTGTCCATGTGGCCCATATAAGCCCATACTTGTTCTAAAATATGAAAAATAAGTCATCAAGAGCCACTATTTTGACTTACTTCAAATTGAAAACGTTTCTCAGAGACGATCGACAGTGATTGTTTGAGGATTGATGGTTAAATCACTGAAATTGAGTTGATTTAGATGCATAAAGCTATGGTGCTGATTAATAATACACGCGTTTTCTTAATGCAGAGCTGAAGAGTGATTGTCAGCAATGAGAAAAGTTGTTTTTAGGTTCAGAAGAACTAAATATGCCTTCAGCCCTACGATAGTTTAGGCAGATAGTCCCAGTTTAAGCAGTTACATAGTGTAAACCCGTGTTACAAGCGTTTATTAAGCGCAAACCGCTCAGAAATGCTTACCAAGCTTTTCAGGAACAGGTTTTCAGGAATCATTACCAGCAATTGTGCACAGAAATCGTACCATTTTAAGCAATGGATAGTATAAAACCAGAATTAGATCCTTAATGGTGAATTTCCGCGCTTAATTCCTCGTTTACTTGAAAAATTGGCGCCCCCCAACTATGGGCAGCAGATTCAGGTCTATCGATTGAGCCCAAAATTGTCAGAATTCGAGAGTTCTCCTTGAAGTTCATTCACTTGCGAGCGTGGCAAACGCGCCCGGTAATAATAAGTTGATGAACTTTGATGAGAATGAAGAGAACGCGTCAAACGCGTCAAGGAAAGTTGGGGGAAAAAGAGACATAGTGGTCCAGAAAGACCGGTTGCAACCCGTGACAGTCTTCAGCGCAAACAACGGAGATTAGAGGCTTTGAACCAAGTTTTCAGGCTTTGTTTTAGGCTCACCGTACTGTAAGGCTTAGGGCTAGGCGCTATCGCATGGTTTGACTAGTGAATTTTGGGCAAGCGGAGCACAAAAGTCACCATAGGCTTTGGCTTGGCCTACTTTGACGTCATTTTTGTTAGTTTAAATGGTGTCTGATAGCAGAGACAAGCTATTTTTTATTACGAACACAAAGAAACACAGACACGGTTGCAAACACGCAGGAAATCGCTCGCGTTTATGTATTCGCAAAGCAAAAGGACCGGCACCGACGAGGCAGACGGTCGTAAAACCTAGCGAAAGAGAGAAAGCGTGCAGTGCCGCTACAAGAGGGCAAATAAGGAAAGTGCAGCTTCAAGCTGCCATAGGCTGATGTTGATGCAAGATCCAATCTACAAAAACAAGCGCCTAATCAGCGACAACCCGACCATTTCGCAATTCACAACCGCAATCGATAAAATCCTCATTCGTATGCGCGCGCGCGTCCGAGCGGAGGAGTGAGGAAGAGAGCGATGGAGACGATCGCTGCCACCGCGGACGCTGTTGACGCGTAGGACTGAAAAAAGCGCGCGCGAGGCAGACGACAGACGATGCAGCTGCTTATCTGGGGCGAAAACAGTTTTATGGTCGGTTTTTTTTGAGGCAAGGAGGAAAGTGGAAATATTTACGATTTTCCTTCTATTTGGTCTCAAATTGTTTTCAAATTTCCAGCAATTTTAACATACGTCACTTATCACTAACCACTTAAGTACTCTCCATTCAAACACAATTATTTGGAGACAAAAATGCGTTTCTCCGTTGGTCTCAGGCAAAGCTCCACATATATTGAAGAAGTAACAGGACCGCCGGTTACTGTAGTTGGCTTCCCATAAGATCTATGGGATTTTTTAGTTGCTACCCAGATTCCGCTAAATATTGGCTTCTGCTATGCTGGCAATGCGTTTCAGATCAAAATAAAGACGAATGTGAGAGCGAGCGGAAGCCAAAACCGAGACGCCAACCCGCTTTAAACAACAAATTTTTTCAAATAAAGAGATCCTAGAAGAGGGACATGTCAAACGGTCTTTTGCGTAACCAGAAGGACAGCAACAGATGCGAAATTGGCAAAATTTTGGCAAACTGGAACGCGCAAGATAGCAAGATACCAAAATAGCTTTTACTATCGCGCCCAACATGCGCTCAAGTAATCAATTCTCAAATGCAGTCAATCATTATCACTTTGAATACTGTAATCCTTAATTAAAAGACCAAGATGCGCATACTTGGCTTATTTTGGGTTACGGTAAATGACAGCGCAGAGAGGAACAAGCAAATTGACGTGCGTGGGCTGAATGACCGAACAGTCTACATTTAGAAGCTTCTACAAGTCTTCACCGCCTCAAACCGATCGGCAATGCGATTTGTGACCTGGTCAGGTGAAAACGACGATTGGATGGTTACTGTAACAGGCTACAACGACTCTGCGGATCTCAAACCACTCGTATGCAGCGGTTCAATTGTATTCACCAATTCAGAGCTAACGTGTGGGTACTGTAGCGTTGAATCCAACCACAAAGGTAACGTTTTCAATATTCCCAGCGCACTGAATGCGCCAAGCGTTCAGACAGCAACGACGGTACGATAGAGAAGCGCTACTCAATTGTGCGCTTTGAGTTGGCCGGAGCTGAGCTAGAACTTAAGGATACGGTAGCGGAGGACATCGAAGAGGTCGTCAACTCGATGCGCCTCTTCTACACTTCAAAGAAGAAACCGGAAACGCATCATTGGCTTATTGGGGTTACGGTAACTGTTTTCGTGCTCTACAATCGTGAAGTGGGAAAGGTGGTCCGCCTCTCGCTGCCAGTCGGTGTCCGGAACATTCCCATCCGACCCATGCACACCAGCGCAACAATGGCTCTCGCGCGGAACGAGTCTCTCTTCGTGGTGGGACTCCGAAAGTCGCTGTACATTTGGCAAATGGACTCTCAGAGGCTAATGCAGACTGTAGACGCTCATTTTGGACGGATTTTGAATCTGTCTGCGCTTACTGTAGCCTTGCAGCCTATATTGATCACGTCTTCTATTGATCATGTCATCAAGGTGAGCGCACGCCGTTTGTTGAGCTCTCAACGCACAAATTACGCTGAAATTTGCAGATCTGGAACTTGGAGAACATCTTTGAAAAGTCGTACTCCGTCCCGATGCTCGATCAGCCGATCAACAAAATCCTGATCGCGCCTGAGAGGCCTACAATCGCCGTGATTCACACGAGGAAATTTCTGGCGTTGTGGAGCTTGAGGGACCACCGGCTGCTAGGGGTTCTGGTCGCGAACGTGCACGGAGCGGTGGTCACGCATTCTCTGCTCGCCTCCTCGGGGAATTTTGTCGTTTGCGTTGAATCTGACACGCTGTTGATGTGGCAGCTGCGGACGCAGAGTGTCTCGCAGCGATTGAACGCGCCTAACGTGTTCCAAATTGTGTTTTTGGAGGAGGAGAGCAAGATTGGTGAGTGGATGAGTGTAGCGTGCACGGTGCGCTGAACGGCGCTAACGTGTCAGCGCACAAAACAGGCTCTTTATAATGCTCAGCGCAAATAATGCACTCATCAAACTACGCAGCGCATTGTCAGCGTATATAGCACGTAAAGAACTCTACCGAACAGATACGGTCGTTCATTTGCTCAACGCACTGAACACACAGCGCACTGAATACGCTGATTGTGAGATTTGTGAGTGGATACATGTAGCGCGCTGACGTACTGAATGCGTTCATCAAAATTACTCAGCACTCTGCATACGCTCTGCATACATTAACTCAACGCGCTCTCTAAATGCGCTAATATAGCCCGCTATTGACAGTAATAGCGCACTAAATGCGATACTGTAGAACCCGAAGAATCCATTCAGTAACTCAGAGCACTGCATACGCCAACATTCAACTCATTGTTTCAGGAGTCCTCTACCGACAACTCGACACGCCAGAGCAGAAAATCTGTCGTTTCGTGGTTTACGAACTCAGCGAGCTCTCCGTCACGTTCTCCTACGAATTCCAGTGTCGAATGTTCCGAGAGTGCGCGGTGCTCAAAGACACCATTACCGTAGTCTTCGTCATGCTCTTCAAAGGTCACGACAGCATCCTTGTGATTGACGTGGCAGAAGGAGTGGTGCGTCACCGTTTCCGGCCTCGACAGGCGAAGAACAAACTTAAAGACGTCATCGTGCATCGACTCGTCGCGCATCCCAGCGCAACGAACCAGCTGATCGTGATGGAGGGCGAGTCGAAGGGATCCGTTTGGGACGTTTCGCATCGGCGCATTCTGCGCAGTTTGCAGGGATTCGGTGGAATGTGCTCGCACGATGGGAAATTGGGTCTCCACGCGCCGAGCAAGGGCGGATTGCACGTAATTTGAGGCCTTTGTGTGTGGTCTAGCAAGTGAATTGCAGATAATCGATATGAAAAGCTCGAATGTCCTGAAAACGCTGATCGGAAACGTGACCGAAGGCGTCCACGATGTTCGCGCGTCGTTTACCCGCGACGGGAAACACGTTCTCTACTACCACTACGGTCACCGTACCCTCCGCGCGTTCAGGGTCAGCGATGGAACTCCAGTTGGGACTCTGCGACCACACGCACAGCTCACTTGCTGGAGTTGCGCGCCCGATGGGTTTACTGTAGTCATCGGCTGTCAGGATGGATCACTTTTGAGCGCAATTCTCTGCGCTGATCCGACTACGCTAAGCGAAAAGGTGGCTCTACTGCCGAGCAGACGCTTTCTGGCCGAACATTTGGGTATTGAGGTGAGCTACCGTATACGGAGCATCGTGAAATGACCAAAAATCGAGTTTCAGGCCTCCGAGGAACAAGGCGAATCGTTCGATTTGTCGAAAGTCGGCGGAGTCGCGAAGGCGGTGACCAAATTCAAGTTGTCAACTTCGAAAAAATCCAATGTTTGCGTCGTGCAATAGCGTGCGCTGTGCGCTAAGCTCTCCGCCCTGCTACAGTACTTGGCGCTAAGATATGAGCCTCGCTTTAGAGCATATTCTCCGCTCTTTCCGTTGACGTCATTTCGCATGACGCACCTGACTTTGAAGCACCGAAAATAAACGATTCATGACATCATCCTCATCATCCTTCCTCTCTCTCTCTAAAGCGGCGATGTTTATGCTAACGCGCGAGCCAACACAAAAACAAGAAATGATTCTGATGCTCAGAGATCTCCTACCGTATAATTGACGCTTTCAGAGAACACGGATTTGTTTATTTCAGGCGATGAATTCTTGACACGAAAGGTGTAGGTTGGCGTGCTTAGTACGGTTGACATTTAGAAGTAGTAACTACACGCAATCGAGCGTCGTTCTTGGAGGTTCTTAGCGCGCAGAGTGCGGTAATTTCATTAAGATTCTCAACTTGGTTGCTCGGCAGAACAAAGTGCGTTTCATTGCATGTTGAATACGTTAATATGTTCGTTCTTTGGCGCATAGAATTCGCTACGGTCTCTTAAGTGTGTAGCGCACTAATTGCGCTAATATTCATCATGTAAAGGGTGCTTTCGCGCTTGTTTGACATTTAGAAGTAGCGACATGCAATCGAGCATCGTTCTTAGCGCGCAAAGTGCGCTAGTGTAATATAAAATGCTTTCAACATGATCGTCCAGCACTGCAGAGTACATCAATTGCTCGTTCTTTGGCGCATGGAATGCGCTACGGTCTTTTAAGTGTTCAGCGCATTTATTGCGCTAATATTCATCATATCAAGAGTCCTGTCGCGCTGAAAATAGCAATTTATTATTAGAGTGGGACATTCGCAAAGGTTAGACCTTCAATGTCTGGTGAGGCGATGTCTGGTGAATTGCTAAACATCGGATGTTCGGTCTCATGCGCACTAAGCACACCAACGTCAACTTTTCGTGTCGGGAATTCGCCGTTTGAAATAAACAAATTCCTGTTCTCTGAAAATGGAATTCAATCAGAAAGTATTGGCTCCCGCCCCGAAATCGCACATTCAAGGTCTGAGGTCTATTTAACACGATTATTCGTCATCATCAAATTTCAAATGCGCAATTTTTCCATCAGTACAGAGTACGTTATCTTCAATACGTCAATATGTTTGTTTTGGCGCATAGAATGCGCTATGATCTCTTAAAAAAATGTTCAGCGCACTAATTGCGCTATCATGTCATCAGCGTAATCGCGCTGAAAATCGCAATTCATCAACAAATAGCAATTTAGAGTGAGACATTCTCAAAGGTAGACCCTCGATATAGCGCTGTCTGTTGACTTCTTAAACATCCGATGTTCGGTCCCATAAGCATACCAACGTCAACTTTTCGTGTCTGGAATTTTCCAGTTGAAATAAACAAATTCCTGTTCTCTGAAACTAAAATTTTGGTCAGACGTCTATTGAACGAATTTTCAAACATTGGATGTTCGGTCTGCAATGTGAGACTCCCGTCCGGCATACATTCAGGGTGTTAGGCCTATTTCAGACGATTAGGACGGTCAACACAAATTTTATCAGAATGTAAAAGACTATATGAATATGTTATGTACACGTCGTTTGTCGGGACACACACATCGATTTACAATGATATAGTAGATAGAGATATAGCTCTCCCCGCCGCCCTATTCTAGGCGTTTTCACTGGTAATATAGCCTGATGAGGCGCGAGAGACGCTGCGACGCTTAAACTCCGCCATGTAGCCGCACTTCATGTTGTCAATCTAGGAGAGATTACGGTAGATTTTGATGAGCGAGAGAGTACGGTACTTACAATGTACGAGATCAAAGCGATCCAAGCCTTCATCGGCTCACGTTTTCCTCGAAGACAATCAGCTTTGTTGATGCTCTCGGTGAGGCAATCGGCCAGATCCTCCCACACTTGGCCGCAAGGACGTGGGTTCGCTGAGCCGCCGGTTGCTGGATAGTGCGCTTGGCCGATTTGCATGCATTTGCTCTGAAAAGGATTGATTGAGAGGGAGAAGTTGTGAGATTGACATTTCAACAAAAAAGGTCAGAAAGAAAAAATTGATACCGTAATCGGCCTGTCTCTCCTTTGTTATAGGTAGAAAATGAAAAATGAAAAGGCGGCAAGATTGAGATTCCAACAAAAAAATTTCAGAGAACAAAATTAAAAAAATGTTTTAACCGTAAATGTCATTATTTTATTAAATTCATATGTTCATTAAACTCAAATTTTGAGTTTAATTGTTGTGCGCGGAAATGCAAAAAAACAACAACAAGATTTTGGTCAATTTCAGTGCCGTAGCCGTTTGTTTTTATTCAAGGTTCTTATTCAAAGAGCAAATATCGAATTTGAAAATGATTGGGAAATTTCAAAATGACACCAAAAATCAATCTTCCCCCAACCCTGGACAGTTAAAATTTGAAAAATCAGTCTTGACTGATGTTTACGCTTAAAATGATCTATGCTATTTGTATCTATTTGTAGGTTATTAGCGTGGGCTAATTTAGGACAATTCTTTCGATTGCCTGCTAGGTGTTTATCGGAATGAACTTCAAAATAAAATTCAAAAATGTAAAACCGTAAATTTAGTCCTCGCATCTAGATCAAAAATCAAAAAGATCATTTTTGCATTAAATGGCTCAAAATCATATATTTGGCGTTGTTTTGTGTGGAAACACAAAAAAAACAAGATTTCAGAAAAACAAGGTTTGTTCTAAATCAAAGTCAATTCAAACAGCATGTCTCCAAAAATTCAAAGATATCGAATTCTTGGCGGCACTTTGTAAATTCATAATGCAAAAAAATAGCTGGCAAGTGAAAGAATTGCCCCAAAGGAATCTGAGCTGAATTAAGCTGAATTATTTTTTTTCAACTACAAATTAATACAACTACAAAATAGAACAATTAGAATTAATTCTTTTTCTAAATACAAACTGCGAGAGGACATTTTTTTTGGTGGCACTATGCGTATGGAGTTAATCAGGGGTCCAAAGAACAAGGCCAACACATGCCGCCAAAAATTGAATTTTAAAATGTGTGTGAAAAATGAAAAATTTAAAATAATTTTTGTTCTAAATCAAAATCAGATCTAAATAAAAAAAGTTCTAAATCAAAGTTAATTCAAAGCGCATTATCGAATTCAAAAAAGCTTGGAAAACATTTCATAGTGCCACCAAAAATCAATCTTCTTCGCCTTTGCATTTAAAATCTGAACTCGTTGACTCTAAAACACACCTGAATAATCTTTGACGGACTGTTAATCTCCAACACCGCCGTTTCAATCAAATCGTTAAGTAGCTTTGTGTGCTCTTTGATATCACAGCATTTGCTCGCGGAGAATCCTTCCACGATCGACATCTTCTGGAAGACTTCTTTCGCGAGTACGTTCCTTTGTGTTAGGAGTCTAAACGGGATTTTGTATACCCAAAAAAGCAAAGAAAAAGCTACCTGAATGTGTTGACAAATACCGTACACTTCAGCTTGCCCCACGTCTGTTGCAGAAGCATGATTTGATATCTAAAAACGCGTTCAATTACCGTAATCCTTCAATAGAACAGAACATACGTGGAGAGTTTCAGCTGCTCGCTGAGCGGAATCATCGCGTATTCTGTAGATCCCATTGCGGCTGTGGAGGAGTCGTAATTCCCGGACGATCGGCTATAGCGACGCTGTTGCTGTTGATGACTGCACATCATCTCCTCGCGGCCAGTAAGGGAGAGTTTCGCCAGGCGGGTGTGGTTTCTGGAATTGGACAGATAGAGGAATTTGAAGGTGTGCGCCAGCGAGCGAGCGAGCGCGCGAACGAGAGGGGAGACGATGAGAACATATAGCCTACTTGCAGCGTAAGCTTAGAGGAGAAAAATCAGGACGCCATGGGATGTGGGAGCAAACCACCGTTTGACGCAGTCGCAAGAACGCGCTTAGGATGATGGGATGCTAAGGACAGGATGGAAGGCTGACGCAAGTGGAGGACATCGAATTGCTTAGTTACGACGACATGTGTGAGTGACAGATAAACTGCAAAGTATGGAGTTGGTGCAGAGGGTCCAAAAAACATGGCTAATAGCTCATGCAGCTGATGCCGCCAAAAATTGAATAAAAAATTGAATTTTGAAAAAATTGAAATTCGAAAAATAAAATTTTGAAAAGATTTTTAATCGATTAATAAGTGAGTTAAAAGACCCTTGTTTAAAGCGATCTGTAGCTTGATAAAGAGGGGCGAGTGAATAAAAAAGGCAACCAAAAATGTTATGTTTGAACCTTTAAAAACCCAAGAGGTGCAATAGACATATGTTGTTGGTGTTTTTAAACGGTGTTTCCTGAGTTGTTCCAGTTCGGTGTCACGGGAAACTCTCAATTCCCACCAGAATCAAACCGTATATAGCCAGAAAAACCATCACACGAAAATTACCGTATTTTGGCCGATTTGGTGGGTGATTTGGTGACAAAGTTGCAAAAAAATCGGAGACTGTTGTCCGTGTCCGTGTACCTTTAATTAGACGATTTCAAAACATTTTTATGAAGTACGAGTTAAAGTCATCGTCCGATGATTTCATAATACCAAAAATAGACAAAAATGACTATAATTTATAGGCTAGAATGTGTGACTAGACTATGTAATTACTAGTGAAAATTACTAACATCTTTGCTGTTCAATGAAGCAACGATGAAATTTTAATTCAAAACAGAAGAGATTTTGGTCAAAGAATGCTTTTGCCTACGATGTGGAAAGCAGAAAAATTATGAAATATGAAAATGGAACACGTGCTGTCCTAAGTTGTACGCTGCGGAATGCAAAAATTATAATGAAACAATAAAAAAAATTAGATTAAACAATTAAAAACAATTAGCAATTAAAGAAACAAGAAAAATAAAAGTTAAATGAATTTTTTTTTGAAAAAAGTGAAAACTGGTAAAATATGAAAGTGAAAGACTTTTCTGTTCTGATCTGAGAAAATGGAAGACAAAAATTATAAATAAATAAAGAAAACAATTTTTATTAATTTAAAATGATCTTGTCATTCTTATTCCCAGGTCCTTAACTCAACTATCAAAAAATTGGCACCTAAAGTTTAATGCATTTTTTAAAGACATTTCTATGTTTGAGACGTTTGTTGTTTTGAATATAGTAGACCAGGGTGTAGTGCACAACAATTTCAACAACTACTGCAAACCTGAGAGCACGCATTGTTGCTTGATGTTTTGAACAAAAAAAGTGAATTGTCAAGTAACCGAATAGTTGACACAGAGATGTTGAACTACGCAGTGGCATTTACTCTTTTTATATCGTCAAAAATCTTTAAAAGTAAACAATAATAGTAAAATCTTTTATTCTGCTATTGATTTTACAAACTTTTGATGTCTTCTGACAAGGTTGTGAGTCAGCGAATTTCACAGCACAGAATCAAATAATCAAAAAAAAAAGTAGAATTACACATCGATGGTGTAGTGAACAACCATAAACCAGAAACATTACTTAAATTTTAAAATCTTTTACATGAAAATTAAACATGAAAACAAGCTCGCTGGTTGATGGATATTGCGATAATCGAACAAAAAAACAAACTTAAATAAAATTAAAGAATGAATTAAATTGTAAACTCTGCTACTGCTACACGCATTGTATACTACACGTTTGTTTGCTTGACATTTTGAACAATAGCATCGGACAGCCATTCCACGATTCCAAAACAATATCCAGGTATCTACCCTTAAAAAACCTGCCAATGCGCTAAAAGCAATTTTTTAAGCATAAAACAAAGCAGTCAGATTTGTACTGTAATGTGATTTTCAAAAATCGAAATTTTATTTGTAAACAATGAGCTATTCAATGAGCTTGTGTTTTTTGAGTTTGTTTGAATGAGTTTGTGTATTGCAAAAAACTAGTTAAATTTCTATTAATTAGCCGTAAAAA
>MQUG01004460.1:0-14319 GCA_007213375.1 Steinernema feltiae | reverse complement strand
CAGTCATGTGCACTCTGGCTAAGCCTAGCTGAGCGTAAACATTGGCTTTCGCTGTGCTCCCGAAGATCTCCTTCGCTTGGGGGAGTTCGCTCGCCAGAAGATACAATTCTCCGAGGGCGACAAGCGCAGAATCGGCGTTTTCGCCGAGTTCGTTGAGGAGATCGATCTGCTTGCGGCGGTGGAGAATGGAACGCGCTAGCTCGTGCTGTTTGAGGGCGAGTTGAGCGATATTCCGAGTGAATGGAGACTTGAGAGCTGTGGTTATCTGGAATGCGGTGGATTATGGCAATGCGAATAACAATATCAGTTAAACCGCAATTACATATCAATAAACGCCGTCAAATCGCATACAGAGCAAACCCAGGAAAACACCAGAGAGCGCCTATCTGACGCCTTGGGTGGTGGTCCGCAAATAAAATGATGCCTTACTTGTATTTATTAATTGAAACGAATTGATTTTACCTACGCAAAGCACCAAACTGCCCAAAATAGCTCATAACAGACAAATTTAAAACGACTTACTGAGCTGCTCCGCCAACTCCAACTGAATGTACATGTAGTCGCTCGCCTTCCTAAAGTCCCCGCCTGGTAATGCGCCGATGCCAACGCTCCATTCGTCGATTCTTTCAACTTCAACGACGTTGAATCGATTGACAGCGCGCAGTTGAGAATTGTAATCGCATCGTGGAAGTTGCCCAACGCGAGGAATTCCTGGCCAATGACGGAGACGATCACGAACGCGCATCGATCGAGCGAGAGGGCGCTCATCTGCTGGAGAATCTTCTCGAATCGGCCTGAAATCGAACAAAGCTTACAATTTATCAAATAACTGAAGCTAACCTTTGATTTGGCTTACCGCAGCGCAATTTATGAGTCCAATCAGCAGCTGCTCGTTGTCGGGATCGATCTGTAGACCCTGACAGTAGGCCAGAATTGCTTTCTCGAACTCTTCGCCGGTCTTCAGCGCCTCTCCCTTGCGGAAATACGCCTTCGGCCATTTCGGATTCAGCTGAATCGAGTAGGTCGCCTGCTGCACGGCCTCCTTCACGTTTTCGAGTTTCAGTAAAATCGCAGATCGATTCGCGTAGAGCACGTGATTGGTCGGGTCGATGAGAACGGCTTGGTCCGTAAAAGTTGAGGGCAGTTTTGTGGTCTCCGCGCGCGTACGCGTCGTTGGCCTGCTCTATGAGCGATTTGAGGAGCCCCGCGGAACTCGTACTCTGCAGCGACGAGCTGCTCGAAGACATTTGGAATGATGGCGGCGGCAGTTTGCGACAACGGAGGTGGTTTGAGAACCGTGATGGCCTTGATGAACGCCGACACAATCGATAAGTGTCTTAATTATACGAAAACGAACGAATACGGACCGCCGGCGTCCCCGCTCACTACGCACCATTAGTCTTCGCGAATAAAGAAGATGATCGCCGCGCACCGCAAAGTGATTTGCATTTTAAGGTCATCGAAGGACTTCGCACGCGCGCGCGCGCACCCGTGAAGGTGAAGAGGACATAAATCTTATTATTGTGATTAGAGTTCTTTTGTTTGCGGGGATGAGTCACAAAGGGGTGGACGGAATAATAGTACGCCCAGTCCTAGAAGCTTCTCGTTGGGCTTTACACCTGACCTTACTTTGAGTATTTGGAGAATGCCAGCATGACGTTTGGTCAACATTTAAAAACAATTTATTACGTTTCCACCAAAAAACCACGTTTCTTCCCATGCCTTCCGCTGCTGAACGTCTTCGTATGCCAAACGAGAATCTCCTTCGGGACATCGTCGTAGCCAAACGGCTGACATTCGCGAGCGTCAGATTGAATTGAGTCAAGAAGCAATCTTCTGGAGCTTGTCCGGTGCAATTTGGGAAAGTGAATGCAACCCTGAATTCAATGAATTATCATTTGGAAGAGAAGAGGGAGAAAATACTCGGGATGTTGAGTCAAAACGTTGAGATTAACGGCGAATCCTGCCATGTCGGTGGCGAATTTCCGGCGTTTCGAAAATATGACGTCCCAGCCAACTATTTCGCTGCCATTGACGCGTGGCGATTCGACCAGCGCACCCCCAACGAGTCCTGGAATGCCGTAAAAGCTGAAAATCAAAGGTCGACACTCACCAACTGGCCAGAATCCGATGGTTTTGACGTTGCGGATGAAGCGATTGAAGAGGCGGACGTCGTAGGAGTTGTCGTCGTCGGCGAAGAAGACGACCGCGTTCCTCGGGAAGTCGGCGTAGTGCGTCCGCACGTAATCCAGCTGCCGCGTCACGTTGCAGCCATCCGCGTTGCGTATCTGAAACGATTTAAATAGAAAAGGCGCGACATTCACGACTTACTTCTCATTGTCGTCTCCGATGCAACATTAAAGTAGGCGAATTTGACGCCCGATCGGTAGAGAATCCGCTCTACAGCAGAAAACACGACGTTTGCGTCCTCGACGACGATCCAGTGGAGGTCGCTCACGTGGGAAAGCGTCTGTGAGAGCCTGAAAAGCGGAATTGCATACCTGCAGTTAGATGGAAACAAACCTCGTCATGTCAGCGAAGCGCTCGAGGCGTCTGTAGGTCGGAGTGATGACGATGATCGTCGTCGCCGCATCGCGATGCTCGTTCCCGAAAGTCCAAACGGCGGACATCAAGAGGAGCAGAAGAAGAGTAAGTACGAGTTCGCGCCGATTCCAGCGAATAAACCAACGAACGAGGGGCTTACGAAGAAAACTTTGAAATTCCATACGACCGCATTCAAACAGAGACAATCAAACATAGTGGCGAGCATTCCGGAGAGACGATTCTGGAAGACGAAACGTGCCACGTTGCGCTGAATCCGTACAGACAGTCATTCGCTTGATCGTCATCGCTGTTTCGTCATTCGAAATCCAAGTCATCACCATTCATTCACGTTGCATTGCTTTCTCTGATTCGCTGTTCATCTGACAAGTGAGTCTCTCACACCGCTGCGCGCGAGCAATAGAAGAGCGCTCCGTTCTATAAAAGCGCGGCGTCCACTCATAACTCCGTTCATTCCATGAACATATACTAAAATTGGAACAATACAGAGAAGATTAGCATGGCCCCTGCGCAAGGATGACACGCAAATTCGTGAAGCGTTCCACATTTTTTGCCGATTTTTCGGAAATGCCTTGATTTCTAAGGTCTTGAGTTGCTTTGTCACACAATTATTTGTGTTTCAAATTTCGTCTCTGGTTGGTTTAACCAAAAAGCAGCATTCCGCCAGAGATTTGCACTTCATATGATTCATTCAAATGCGTTCCGCCACAGCTCACTCTTGCTCTCTGATCGCCTGCACTCTCTCACACCGCTGCTCTCATGCGATCGCTCGTATATGGGGTTCGATCGACGACGGTCTCAACTTCGAAATCATACTTCACAGGATCATTTCTGTAGTGTGTTTTCACCATCTCGCTTTCTTGTAAAGCCACAACCAACCGTGATGACGAGATGTAACGTCGCCTCCGGAGCGGGAAGCTCGACGTGTGGCCATTGGGCTGCGCGTCGTTGATGACTGCGGAGAGCGCCTTCGGGTGTTCTCTTTGGACGCGACGTTTGCCGAACGGTCGAATAATTAAATAGTCAAACTGACAGATCTGATAAATGGTGTGGCAAATAGAGGACTTAAATGTAGAGTTTGAGCTTTATTCTGACAAGCGAATCCAGTCTTCAAACATCCCCGAAAGCTCTCTATTCGCCATGTTTTTCAAAAAAACAGGAAGCACTCGAATAAAGCAAACTCATCAGCTGTTTTCGTTAAAAACACCTTGAGTCAGATTCCCTCGAAAATCAAACAAATCACTCATCCCAACGACTTGCACTTCCCGTCTCGCCTCAAATCACCACTTTACGCTCGTTATCGTCATTTAGTGCTCGCAGTCACCGGATTTTTTGCCCTCTGGACACAGCAGCTGCTCACGAACGGTCAGCAGGCAGAGGATATCTGGGATAGTTGACATATTTATGTGATCGCAGCGTCTGTCAGGGAAGAGACAAACCACTTGACATCGCGAGCCTCCACCCTCTCATCTTCATTCTCAACAACGACGTCGTTGTGGGAGTTGTACATGTAATTTGTTGCCTCGCACTCTGCAAACAGAGTGATTCAATTGAAATTCTTGGTGGCGAGGTGTAGTTCGCGTTTTTTTTTCGTGAAAAATGGACGTCGCGGGAGGTCATTGAGGTGTCAGCCGTTCAGCGATCAACTGTCTAGACGTCTGGAGAATAAAAAATTCGTCAAAAAATGTGGAACGCTTCACGAATTTGCGTGTCATCCTTGCGCAGGGGCCATGCTAATCTTCTCTGTATTGTTCCAATTTTAGTATATGTTCATGGAATGAACAGAGCTATAAATGGACGCCGCGCTTTTATTACAGAGGAGGATGTTCTATTGCTCGCGCGCAGCTGTGCGAGAGATTCAGACTATCAGAGAATTCGAAGAAGCAATGCATAATTTGTGTTTGTTGTGTGTGATCGTCATCATCTCTGAGAAAAGCTTTTTTGACTTCTTCAATATGCGCAATGAATAGCGGGATACGATAAAATGCTTCCCAGCAACAACGAAGAAACGGCTTATTGTCTGTTTGGGTTGCGGAGCCTAAGCCAGTTTATTCGAGACGACCACACGCATTATTTCACGCCCGTTGAGCGAGCCATTGCGTTTTTTAATTCTCTGACCGTCTGCACTCTCTCGCACCGCTGCTCGCGAGCAATAGAACTCCACTACTTTCTATAAAAGCTCAACGTCCACCATTAACTCCGTTCATTCCATGAACATATACTAAAATTGGAACAATACAGAGAAGATTAGCATGGCCCCTGCGCAAGGATGACACGCAAATTCGTGAAGCGTTCCACATTTTTTGCCGATTTTCACGTTTCAGACTTCCATGGAGCCTAGCCCATGTATTCTTTTTTGAAGTTTCAGATTTCTGCTGATTGCAAATCATCCAGTCAACAAAAATTTCGTCTTTCACCTCGTTCTTCTGCAACTCCCATCTCTCTCTCTCTGTGCGTTACGGATGATCTGAATGCCCTCTTCCCGTGTCAGAACATCAATTCCCAATTGTTTTTCGGCCTATTCACTACCGCTTCTGCTCGCAGCGTTCAACAAATGACTAATGATCTTCGTTTTTTCCACAGAGTTTTATATTTTTGAAGATCCCGCTGCTGTATTACGGGCTATTTTCGGCCTAATACGCGCTAATCCTGGCTGCGCCTGCGCCTAAACACCTCTGCTTGTGTGTGTATTTTGTTTATGCTGTTTGCTCGCTTCCCTCCTCCCCGAGTGGGTGTCGTCAGCAGCGCGGTTTGGCCCGGGCGATGGATGTCAGCGATGATCCGCTCCCTCCCCTCACCAGATCAGGCGTGTTTTATTATTGCCGCCTCGAGGCACTCGCGGCGGTGGGTTGTGTAACGCGACGAGGACGACGACGCCGTAGGGCACTTTTTCCGAGAAGAACGACGCGAACGGCGGCCGGGTGCACGGGAACCGCCGCTGTTGGGTTCAGAGTTTCAGCGTCATTCGTGCGTTCCGCTCGTCGTCGTCGAGAGGACAAGTTTTGTTTGTTTGAAATCCGCGCGCGCGCTCCTCTCCCTCGCTGATCTCCGCGCGTTGACTTTAGGTGTGCGACGACGACGATGAATCGACAGGCGAGTGTGGACGCGCTCAGCCTCGCCTTCGACGGCATCTCCACGGCATCGTCGCCATATGGTGAGTTTTGATCGTTTTATCGCTGTGCTGGTCGGAGAATCCATCCGCCTGTGGAATGTGGTGAGGTTTATGAGAATTGAGGCGATTAAAGAGCGCCTGAGAACGATTGGATGGATCGTTTGTGCTAGGGGCGATCAAACTGACTTTTTCGGGTTTGCAGTCCGAGTCTTTCGTTTGCTTTCGTTTTTTGATGAATCGACCGCTGATAGGTGACTGGTTGTTTCAACAAAGCAACTGGAAGAGATTGCGATTGAGATTGGCGGGTTGATTAATCGGTTGTTTGCGGTTTTGACCGCAACAAATGCCCTCTGGACCGCTGGAATATCAGTTTTTGGTCTGAATAAGTCAGGTCCAAGCGCGCATCAGAGTTTTAAGCTTACATCTAGGTCAATGGGTGACCTTATTGACTTAAAAGGCATCAAAAACGTCGAACTCAAAGGATGCAACGGTTGTATCACATTGCTCCTGATCGTTCTTTTGTATCATAACAACGAAATGTCGCACGCTCGATCGGGTAATTGGACCGTCTTCTGTTTTGTGACCTGCGGGGCACGTTGCCTGTCGTGGTCGTTCAGTCATGTTTTTGACTGATCCACTTGTACTCCAGCAGGTTTGACCAGAAGCATAAAACCTCAAAAACGAAGCCACAATACTCATAGACACCTCACTGCAAACTCTAAAAAACCCCAAAATCCAACAGAAACTGACAGATTCCCTCCATTCCAGCTCGCCGAAAGAGCGTCGATGAAGTCACCGTCGGCTTCGGCTTCAACAAAGCGTCGCCGTTCGGCAAAATGCTCGACGTGGTGCGACGCGAGGCTACAATTGCCGGCTTGTGGAACGATGCGATGCAGCGCGACATGCCAAAGCGCTGGGAGAAGCACGGAAACATTGTCGTCTTCCCGCAGAGCTCGTTTCAGCACAAAAACTGGCGACTTATGGGTGAGTTGTGCATCTTTCTATGTGTCTATGTGCCGTGGGGCGATCAATCAGCTCGGAGGTGTAATAATTAGCGGTATTTATAGGCCGCGAATTGTGGCGTTTGGTGGCCGAGTCGTTGAACACTGAGCGCATCGGCCGCAAACGACAAATCGCCGACGACGAACTTCGAACTCCGCACGTTGATCTGTTGTACGGTCAGCACGGATGGGTCGAGCACGTTGAGAACGGCATCAAGTAGGCGATTTGGATCAGTTGTCAGGCGTCGTACAACTCGCGGATTTAGATTCAACTACGATGTAACCAAATGCATGTTCAACATCGGGAACACCGCGGAACGCCAAAGACTTGGGGAACTCGACTGCCACAGCGAAGTCGTTGTGGATTTGTTTGCAGGTTGGTCTAGAGACGATGTAGACAGAAAAGAGATGTTGAAACGGAAATTGGGAAGTTGACGCGTGTTTGAGCAATCAGCCAAATTGCAATTCAAGCTCGCATTGCTTTTGGATTCTCTGATCGTCAGACTCTCTCGTACCGCTGCGCGCGTGAGCACAGCACTCACTCTGATAAAAGCGCGGCGTTCGCTTCCCTGATCGACAATCACTTGGTTTTAGGTTCGAATTGAATTTAGGGATTTACTGCTTGATTGTGTCTTTTTTGTCCTGACTGGAAATTGCCTGAACTGATACCACAAGCTCTCTATCTTTTGAACAACTTTCTGCCCTTACCGACCATATGACATTTAGGAATCGGCTACTACACGCTTCCATTTCTCATCAATGCAAGCGCGAAACACGTTTACGCAATCGACTGGAACGACGACGCGACCGAGGCGATCCGCAGGAGTCTCGAGGCGAATGACTGCGCTGCGCGGTGTACGGTGCTTGAGGGTGACTGTCGCCGAGTTTATCCGTCAGGCGTCGCCGATCGAGTCAACATGGCGCTGGTTCCCACCACGCGGCCGCATTGGCTGACCGCCTGCAAGTGTCTGAAACCCACAGGCGGCATCATCCACATTCACGAGACGATTCGGACATTGAAGAAGGCGAAGTCGCCTGATAAAATGCTTAGATTGAAGAAAAAACCCAAAGTCAGCAGGTACCGTATACCTGGCTATGTGTAGAGGGTGAAAATTGACGATTTAGAACCGAAAGTCTCGGATCGGTGAGCGAGGAGATCGCCGCGAACGACTCGGACGATGTTTTCATCATCCCGAAGGCAAACGGTGTCTCGCCCTCATCCTCCGTGACTACCGTACTCTCCACCAGCGAGGACGATCCAGCGCCTTCGCCCACAAAGCGCAAATTCAGTCGATCAGCGTCAATTGTCGAGGAGCTTGAGAATCGCGAGCTTCCGCCGCCATTCGTCTCCGACGCGATCAAGGCGGACGGAGTGTGGGAGGCGCTCCCGCAGAGTTACCGCGATTTCGCCATCGATTGCGCTACAAAGTGAGTTGGTGTCAAAAGGATACTGTAGCTCATTGGATGGATTGCAGTTTGATTCGTTTCACCAACAACATCCACACGATCGACGGTCAGGTGTGGACGTGCACGATCGAGCGGATGGAGAAGTTGAAGACCTACACGAAGCACACGGACCACGTGGTCCTCGATGTGACTTGCCGTCCCCAAAGTGACCTGATTGTTATCGCCGCCGCCGCCGCCGACAAGATTGCCTGAATGTGTTGACAATGTGTAATAAAATACGGTTTGTGATCCTTGAAGCTCACCGTTAGCAATTTCATTGAGCTCTTGGGGTAGTCGTAGATTAGCTCGCGAGCGTCAAATTGAATTGAGTCAAGAAGCAATCTTCTGGAGCTTGTCCGGTGCAATTTGGGAAAGTGAATGCAACCCTGAATTCAATGAATTATCATTTGGAAGAGAAGAGGGAGAAAATACTCGGGATGCTGAGTCAAAACGTTGAGATTAACGGCGAATCCTGCCATGTCGGTGGCGAATTTCCGGCGTTTCGAAAATATGACGTCCCAGCCAACTATTTCGCTGCCATTGACGCGTGGCGATTCGACCAGCGCACCCCCAACGAGTCCTGGAATGCCGTAGAAGTGAAAATCAAGGTCGACACTCACCAACTGGCCAGAATCCGATGGTTTTGACGTTGCGGATGAAGCGATTGAAGAGGCGGACGTAGTAGGAGTTGTCGTCGTCGGCGAAGAAGACGACCGCGTTCTTCGGGAAGTCGGCGTAGTGCGTCCGCACGTAATCCAGCGCCATTCCCACCGCCTATATATAACTTGAACTTGCTTTTCACACAGTAAAGAACAATGAACATTGTGGGAAGCGTAGTTTTCGTGAATTAGCCTGCAACGTTAAATAATATCTTGTTTGTCGCGCCTAGTCGCGTTATCGCCGCACTTACTTAATAATATCAAAAACAGCTGCCTAACTATGCGCACTCATCTGTCTACCTAGTCTAGCCACTTCCTTTGTCTCACATCGCGAATGGCGCTCACGGACTGGAGCATCTCCGAAGAGACCGTCTTCACAATCTCGCACATTTTGGCGCCTTTCTACATATGCAACACGATCGCCAGTAACATTTTTAATTCGTTGATTGTCATCGCGACTATACGGTAGGTCTTAAGTCGTGAGGAGCTCAGTGACTAACGCGGTCTGTAGGTCTACAAAACTTCGAAATTTTTGCAACCTTCTGATCGCTCTCCAGGCAGCTTCCGATGGTCTCCTCACGTGGTCGGACGTCTTCTTCATCTACAACGCCTACACACACCGATTCATCACTATCCGTCAGTGTTTCCTCGCGCAAATCGTTCCTTGGATAATCATGAACTTCACCACGTGCCTGATTCTGTTGATAGGCGTCGATCGGCTCATATGCGTTAAATATGTCGGCTGGTAAGACTACGATAGCGACCACAATCAGATCTGGTTCATTTAGGTATTATCAAGTGAACAAAATCAGATATTTCAGTCTTCTGATGACGCCTTGCGTTGCCTACTCTACTTTTGTGACGATCGGCGTCTACGCGACCACAACTGACCACAAAGTCCTCTGCTTCATGTCGGACGTCATGGCCGGAAGAGGAAAAGACGCGTGGGCTTGTACGCAAGCAATCCTCAATGGCGTCGTGATAGTCGTTTACGCAAAGCTGAAAAATGCGCTCGAAACGCAAACCACAAAACCCACAAACGACAACGACACGCGGAAGATCTTCAAATCGCTGTATTTGATCGTTGTTTTCTACATTTTCGGCTGGGTCACGTCGATCACTCTGCTTCTCGTGGTCAGACTGCTCATCGCCGAGTGAGTCGTTCTCATCGGTTCACCGGTTTTCAATGCTATTTTTCAGTCCGTTGCTTGAACAAGCAGCTGGTCATTGTATTAGCACCTTTGCCGCAATGAGCCTCCTGATGCCGTTTCTCGTCTACTTTACTCAATCGAGCGTCTATCGCATCGAGATTCTCCGGTTGTTCTTCAATGAGGAGCGCCTCGAGCGTTTTGCTCCGGCTACGAACGTCGCTGTCGTCTTTTCGATTAGATTTTTCAAGCACAAAGCTGCAATTGGGCCCATGATAGTTTAGAGAGGACTGGATGAATGCATTGCGCGTACAAGCTTATGGTCAACTCTGGTTGTTGATTTGTTTTCAAGTCTTTTAATACAGAAATAATAAGTTTGTCTGACTCTGTCGAACAGCTGATTGTAAGCCACTGTCAACAAAGCTGCGAAGAGCGGTGTTGTGCTTGACAGTCAGTCTTTAGAGATTTTGAGACGCGCATATCTTCTTTAGGACTGCGCATGAGCAGCTAAAGTTTTGGTAAGTTCATACAGCCAGCCCCTAAGATGCAAAATTTCATTTCAATCTGAAAGGTACATATTGGAATGATCCCTTGTGAGCACGAGCAAAATGACTTTTATAGTTGTTCCGCATTCGAAAAGGCGGAAAAAAAAATTAATTTTTCTTAGCGCTTCTGGCTTAATTACTGCCAAGTCATGTTTTTCTTCTCGAAAATGAGCGATCGTAAGCGATAGTTGAGTTGGATAAGTCGTATATATCAAGAATGTCAATTGAAAATGTTGCTTTAGAACAATTGTAAGTGTTTTCGGTCAGAACATTTCCTGCAGGCGTTTACTATCATCTGGAATTGTGTCAAACCTTCTATTTTTAGGCTTTTTGCTAAAATTTGTTTTGGTTTAGAATCAGTCAAAAAACAGACCACTTTAAACAATCCCCAAGTAACTGAACCGTCTAACCCCTCAATTCAACAAAATTCCTTCACTGAGCGGTCAACCTTTTCTCAACTTGGTTAATTAATTTTTGCTTTAAATAGCGTGAAGCTGTAAACAATCAGATGTTTATTGCAATTGGCTGGTGAGAGAATGAAATAACCAGTAACACGGTTATCTTCGCACTTGTTCGTTGATGTTTTGGTCTTCAGAAATAGCGGATTAATTGTTTTCTCGATTTTTTTTGTTGAATACTGTAGATGCAGAGCTCGTCGTTTGGCTGATCTAATTTTGTCGGTTAAATCGCTCCCGAGGATTTGAAGCGTCAGATTATTGCTAAAAATCAAGAACATAACCAGATTGTCCCAACCAGATTGTCAAAATTAACGAATTAGTTAAGCGCCCTAGTTAAATTGAGATGTTTTCAGTCTACAAAACACACGTGACTTGATCTATCGGTTTTACAGAGTCGATTTCAAAGGAACCATAACAAACCTAAGGCAAAAGCACAATAGGACACCGCCGCTTGTATAGAAGGGAAAGCGACCGAATAATTCGCATTAACAGTGCACGCGAACTCAACGTAATTCCGGTTTAGTATTCAAGTTCCAAGTTCAATTCAAGTTCCAAGTCCTCAGCATTCTTTGAGAGCTGCTCTATCGAGGTCTTCATTAGCCAAAAGCAATGCTAACGTTACTCCACTATGAAATAGCTTTATCGACCTTTGTTTTAAACATTCAATTGCTCAATCTTTCCATCAATTCACTCTTTACATTCGCCAAATGAATTCGAAACGTTGCATGTTAATGTCATCAGTGAGTCCCAACAATCGCCATGAACTGTTTGCATAGAAATAGACAAAACTTGACGTCAAATGCAGTGCAGCTGTGCTGATAAGAGTTTCTCTTTCCAATCGGAAGGAAACATCTGTTGGAAATCATGCTGACCTATAGGCTCCATTGCAATTTCACCTGTTTAAGCGCACCTGGCTAATGATTTCGTTCGAATCAGGTATTCAAGGATTATTTCAAGGAAAGTCGAATGAAATTTTGCTTTTTGCACCATTTTTAAAGCCGTTGAATCCGTTGATTAAATCAGACGTTTCGGGAGTCTTTACCGTAGCCTTCTAGCATGAGGTTTATCAAGAACTCGAGCGTATTTGCAGTTTCGATTGTTTGTTTTCCCGAAATAGACGATTTGTGGCCTTGAACATCCTGGTCGTTCTTCTTAGCGCATCATTACCGTATCCGCATGACCGCGATGAGTGTGTTCAAATCCATCTTTAAGACTGAAAGATTGACTGCTAGATGCCAACGTTCATGCGCACCGGATGTAATTACATGGTATTACGGCTACGTGCGTTGACAAACTCGTGAAGATGGCGTTTATGCGTAAGTACCTTTAAGACGCCACCATTTTCCAATAAACCAAGGTGCATTGCGTCATGCGCTTTCAATTCTTCTTAAATCCTTTCATCTCCATCTTTTTGCCTTTATTTCGAACCGGTTATCGAGCCGGCCGGCTCGATAACCAGTTTGTACTAGACCAAAAAGCTTATTTTTGCACTTTTTCGAAAACCACCGATTTTTAAATTGTCGTATTTTGGTATCAAGATTTTGGCATCAAGCATGACCATTTGATATCAAACTCATGAAAATCGACCAGCTAACAACCGGCAGCACGCGCTTCCATGACCGTAACGAAACCATACGCTTTTGACATTCTTTTACAACACGGCTGCGCTGTCCTATGACAATTCTGACTTTACCATCGCAGTTGCGAGAGTTGGAGGATGTCAAGTCATTCTCTACATCCATCCAAATCTCATGCCTATCTGAAGATTACCATCGCTGCGCACTCTGACTCATTGTTTGGATTATCTTTTGTGCGTTTGCTGTCAGAATCCTTGTTGCCACGTGTTCCTTCATGACCGTGCACTTTCAGATATTTTCAATGTTGGAAACAATCGCAAGTGAGTAATCGCCGCTCCTCAAACACACCGGAATCTTTGTTCTCTCCCATCAAAGCAGAACTTTTCTTGTGGATTTCTCACTCGTTTTTCCCTTTAATCAACGCAGCAAAAGCTCATTTTCACTCTGACTACAACGCTCATGGCGGTCAGCAATGAATCGGGCGCGTTTATTTACGGCAATGAGCTCATCGGTCGAGGCTATGTGACACACACTGATCTGACCGTTGGGATAACAATGTGGATTGTAAGTTCATGCCTTGAAAAGCGAGTTTGATGGAACGTGACGCTTCTAGGCGGCGTTGCTGGCGGTGATCTTCGGCTGCATGAACATTTACATCGTGTGGAAAATGCCAATTTTTCACAACTCGTTCGGAGCGCTGTGGATGAGTCGCACGATCGGAGAGGTCGGCGCAAATATTGTCCATGTGGTCTACTCGGCACCGGTTACGATACTGTAGGTTTCGGGGAGTCTGGGAGGCTGACAGGGAAGGAATGAGAAATATAAGCTGCAGAGCATCATAGCGACCAAAAGTGACCATGAGATGCGCTGAGAGCCTCTGTTTTCGAGGCGAGACTTAGTCGCAGGCCACGTGAAGTTCAGATATCCACTTAAAACGTCCGAGGCGCGATCTCTCTTAAAAGCAGATTCACCTTTAGTCAGCCTGAAGACATCCCCCGGTATTCGGAATCGTCGCCTTCACCATCGGTCTCTATCTCGCCTGTGAAGCGTGCGTCCTCCACCAAGTAGTCGCCACGAACCGATTGGTCGCCGTCTGTTTTCCTATGCGCTACAAAGCGATTTTCTCGAAACGCGTCACCAAGATCATCATCGTCTACTGCTGGACCGAGGTTACAGTCATCATGGCGCTGTACTACGGTAGGAACTACACCTTATCGGCTGAAATTATGCGTTTGGTTCATGTTCCAGTGCTTCCCTGCAGCATTATCGGCTACAGTCCAAAGTTCTACGAGTACGTCTTCATCAAATGCCCCGCAGACATGCAGCGGGAGACGTCGCTTGCAGGCACGTTAATCAACCGCAGTTGCTTCTGTCTGTGTCTCTCCGCGAGCATCATTGACGCGGTAACCCTCAGCAAGATCGTCCACATGACGCTCTTTAAGAAGACCGCGCAAAACAACAAAAAATTCAGGACGAGACATCCGCTTCTTCGGTCAGGTAGGCTGCGACCACACACAGCGAGAAACGCTCGCTTCAGACTTTGTCCAGAACCTCATCATGATGATCTCGTGCTTCTTCATCGTCATTGCGAACAACGGCTACATGCGCGATACCGTCTCCATTTCGATCCTCGCCTTCGACACGCTGATCATCACGCATCTAATCAACGCGTAAGTCTCCTCGAAGAGCGATTGACAATGATGCGCGGTGATTGCAGACTCGCGCTTTTGATCTTCAATCCCGAAGTTCGAAAATTCCTCTCGAGCAGCATTTCAACGCTGCTCGTCTCGCAGGAGTCGACAACCATTGCG
>MQUG01004459.1:0-20203 GCA_007213375.1 Steinernema feltiae | reverse complement strand
GCGTAAATGGCATTGAGGACGCCATCACCAATGGGAAGAGCGCTGATTCACATCACAAAAATAGCTCCATTTTCGTCAGCAAAATGTATCACCGCTAGAAATTAACACGACTGAAGCATTTCAAAACAAAGCCAAGCGTACAAGCCTAAAACAGAAAAAAACACAGAAAAAAACGCACCTTCGCCTGTTTCAGCGTAATCCCACACACCAAACACTCGCCGCTACTGCCGGGATTCTTGATATCGCGATGCGAGTAGCTCAGGTGAAACGCGAGTTGCGCGTACGAATCGAAAAATCTCCCGCAATTCTTCACCAAACAGCCGCATCGCTCCAGGTCGCAGTCGTACCGCTCGCGCAGCCGCTCCAACACAATCTCCTCGTGCATCATTCCCTTCGATTGGTTGCGCGGAACGAGCTGAAGCATCGGAGAGAATTGAGAGAAATCACAAAATAGGTGCGCCTACCAGAGCCAAATCATCCTGCGGATCGGCGTCGACAACGATGCATTCGACATAGCTGTAGGTCGGCTCCTCGGCGGCGGCGACTGAATCGTCTCCTGCTGCTGCTGCTCCTCTTCGTCCGGAGGGACGTCCGTCTGGAACCAATAGTCCACGCTGTCGTAGTCGCATTCGTTCTCGTCGACGCCATCGAAGCATCGCTCGTAACTGGGACCAGGATCCATTCCAGTCATCACGCGATTCGTTTCTTCTTCTTCGGCGCAGTCGCGACGACGACGGCGACGTTGAGGTATTCGCATGAACATGTTATGTTTGCACCACGAGTTACTATCGTCTTGAGATGCGAGCGCCGTTTGACACTGCTTGCTGCGATTGGGTTTGGAAAGTTCGAAACTGCGACTGCAGCGCTGAGAAGAGGACTTTGCTGGTGAATATGTCGGCAAATTAATTTAGTATTGATTAGTTCAGTGGTGTGTGATTTGTGAAGTACAGTCAGTAATCAGCGCTGGGAATTTTTGGGTCCAAAGGTGAATGTAGTGTACGCTGACAGACCTGCCTTGGAGTTTTTAAAATTTGATTTGGTCAAATTGCAATCAGAGCGATCTTGACCTTCAAGCATCGCAACGCGAAAATGGGAGTTTCCTCAACCGCCAAACTGCGGAAGGTGCACGCGCATTGTATGCATCACTCGTCTTCATCACTTCGCCGATTCATGATTGACGCGTGTTTATTTCCTCAAACATCAATTTAAGCGAATTCTGTATCTGCATCATTCTGCTCTTCGCGTTCCGATCGCCGTCCTCGATCAGACCTACGAGGTGAAAATCGAACTGTTCGCCACACTCCTCTCGGTTTGCATTCCACGTATTCGCTACCGTACTCAGAAATCCCGTCCATTCACCAAAACCCTCTTTGACATTTGAGCGAATACGGCACCTGTTGATGCGACACATTTTTTTCAAAACGAGATCTCTTATATCACAAGATAACCATCTGACAAAGAGTTATTCGCAAATCCACTGATCCACGTGTTCCATCCTGCTGCGACAAGACCTGTACGGGGTCTGGCACTGGCCGTCAATCCTGAAATGGACGAATTTCGAATAGGTTTGTGAATCGGCGTCACTTGCATATGATTGCACGCTTCCATAATTTGGGCGCTTTCCGGAATCGACAGGTTTCTGGGCTCTTTCGAGAATTCGTCCATGATTGCGTCAAAGTTAGATTTCATACCGCGAATCAATTCTTTTGGCAGAAATTTTCTCTTCTCGAATTTGGAATTTGGACTTTGGTAGCTTGCCAACACGAATCGCGTATGATAGGACACTCCAACGCTGCGCGGCACCTAAACATGTTGTTCAGAATCATGATAGACAGATAGAAGAGCTCACAACGGGTCCAGCGTAAGTGTTTCCCAACCAGCCGAGAACTCCAGGTTGTTGTCGCAGTCGCAGCGCTCCATGAGGCGTCATTGATACCACTTTATCGGGCATCACAATCGATTTTCCGTTCGTTTGACAGTCATCGCAGATTTCAGTTTCTTCCAAGTCGCGGAAGTCGATCGATTTCCAGTCGGCGAGGTCGCCCGAGTGCTGTTTCTGTGGAGCGTAGACCATGTCGAAGAAAAAGGACCCTATGAGGGGTTGTTCGGTGGACTCTCGCTCGAGGAAATGTAGAAGAGATTCATTCATAAACAGTGGGTTGTAGAGACTGACATGAGCAGCAACTGACTTACTTCGTGAAGATGAAGTCGTCCATGTCAACGTTGGCGACAAATTTTCCTTTGCTTCTCAGGACGCAGTCCATAATCGCGCTGTTCTGACCGAACCTGAAGACCGACTCAGTTGTGGAGTCCACTGTTGGCAGTTCTGGCCATCTGACTACGGTAACTAGGCCCTGAAGCAAGAATGAGGCTGAACGAAGTGAGAAAACAAACCTTCGCCTCGTAAAGCCGCAGCAAATCGTCGACCGTTTGGGAGACGCTGGAGACGTAGACGTAAAAGTGCGACGCACCCTGCTGTCGGTAGAGCTCCACAAATTCGATGACGCGGATCCAATGGTTGAAGTAGTAAAGAGGCGCGACGCAGACCTCCAACCCTCCCGCGCGCTTCTCCGTCACCGACTCCGACATCGCGACTTTTGCCAACTTTGCGCCGTTCAGCAGATAGATCTGAAAGCTTAACTTTAAGAACTGTGAAAAAGACCCGCCTCACCGACTGCGTCCTGTCTACCGTAATCGGGAGTTCTGCGTAGAGCTTATGCTCCATCCAGGTGCAATTCCTGCCGGTGGGACACGCGTGTTGCAGGAGAACAACGTCAACCGGATACGTCATCCCTCCAACGAGCAGCTTCATTGAATCTTCTTTGAGTCGACATTTGCTGAATCCAACGGCTTGAAACGCTACAGAATCCTCTGATACGTAAGCGAAATAAGCAGAATAAATTAAAAATTGAGAATTCGGTGGAGCGTCAGAAGTATCGGAGGTCGATGGAAAGCTGAATACGTTGTAGAGGGCATAGAGGGCAAATGGTGAGAGAAAGAGGAGAAAGAACCTCTGCGATTTAAGTTTCATCGATCTGAAACAGAAGTTCAATTCTTAGGAAATTGCGGTGCGCGTTTGGATCAGAGACGATTAAGTTGGATCACATTGGCGTATTCCCAATCGCAAAGCAACGCACTGAATTTCAAGATAATCAATTCGAAATCGATCACTCTTACAGTTGATAAGCCGGCGGCGGTCTACTGACGCGATCTCCGAAGCACTTTGAGCAAATACGACGACTCACCGCGTCTCCAACTGTGACGCGATTGTGCTGTTTTGGAGTCCAACACAATCGCTGGACAGTCACACATGCATATTCATGAGCACTGTTTCATTTCCTTTTGATCAGAATCGTGTTTTCACGATGATTTGATCTTTAATTACGGCCTAAGCCACAAAAGCGCCAGAAGCTCTTGATCTTCCAGCTCAAAGCAAATCAAAATCGCTAAAAAGAAAAGCAACCGACCCACAAGCCTTGATTCCACCTTAAATACGTTTTATTAACAAATGAGATACACGAGAACAGTAAACAATTTTTCAAAGGAAAACAATTGCTAATCCTTTCACTAGAGCCTAACACACAAGAACATTATCGATCACTTTTTCTTCTAAGTAACAAACACGTAAGAGTAAAATAACAAACTCAACAAGAAAGGAGCACAAATTGGAACGTAGGCGAAATGACTTAGAACATGCCACCTCCCATACCGCCCATACCACCCATACCTCCCATGCCACCCATACCACCGGCAGCGGGAGCATCTTCCTTTGGCAGTTCGGTGACAACGCATTCGGTAGTGGCCAAAAGGGAGGCAACACCGGCGGCATCCTGAAGAGCGGTGCGAATGACCTTGGTAGGGTCGATGATTCCGACTTCGATCATGTTGACGAACTTGTCGTTGAGAGCGTCATATCCGAAAGCGGTTCGGTGCTCTGCAGTACCTTCTCAACAACTCCGGCGGCGTCAATGCCAGCGTTGGAGACGATGGTAGAGATGGGTTGACGGACAGCCTTCTGGACGATGCGAAGTCCTAAAGCGGAGAAGTTAGATCTCGATCGTTGTTTGATAAAGCCTTACCAGTTCTCTGATCATCATTGGCAACGGTGACATTTTCGAGGGCTTTGACGGCACGGAGGAGAGCAACTCCACCACCGGGAACGATTCCTTCCTCAACAGCAGCGCGAGTGGCGCAAAGAGCGTCGGTAACACGGTCTTTCTTCTCGTTGACTTCAACTTCGCTGGCTCCTCCAACCTTGAGGACAGCAACACCACTGGAGAGCTTGGCAAGACGCTCGTTGAACTTCTCCTTCTCGTAGTCAGAGGTCGAGTTTTCGATCTCTTCAAGGATCTGCTGGCAACGCTTCTCAACGTCTTCGGGACTTCCGCTTCCGCGAAGGATGAGGGTGTCATCCTTGGTGATAGTAATCTCACCGGCCTCTCCAAAGTCATCAGCAGAGATGTCCTCGAGCTTGATAAGGTTGGCATCATCTCCGAAAACTGTAGCTCCAGTGGCAATGGCCATATCCTTAAGCGAGTTCTTGCGGTTGTCACCGAATCCTGGTGCCTTGACAGCGGCGACTTGAAGTCCGACCTTCAGGCGGTTAAGGACAAGTGTGGTGAGGGCCTCGCCATCAACATCTTCGGCAATAATGACAAGAGGTTTGCGGTACTTGTTGGCCAGCTCAAGAGCGGGAACAATATCCTTTAAACCCAAATTTAGAAAACAATTTTGAGGACTGTTGCTGTTACCTGGACCTGGCTAATTTTCTTCTCGCTGAGAAGAACGTAGGCCTTCTCGAACTCAACCTTGGCTCCCTTGGCAGAGTTGATGAAGTAAGGCGAGATGTATCCGCGGTCGAACTTCATTCCTTCGATGATCTCGAGCTCATCGTTAAGGGTCTTTCCGTCCTTAACGGTAATGACTCCCTTGTTTCCGACCTTGCTCATGGCGTTAGAAATGAGAGCTCCGATGGTTTGGTCACCGTTAGCGGAAATGGTAGCGACCTGCGCAATTTCTTGTGGGTTGGTGACGGCGGTGCTCATAGACTTGAGCTCTTCTACGATCACTTCAACGGCCTTCATGACACCCTTGCGGACTTCTACGGGGTTGGCTCCCTTGCTAATGTTTTCGAAACCTTCCTTGGCGATAGCACGGGCAAGGACGGTGGCGCAGGTAGTTCCATCACCGGCTTCCTCGTTAGTCTTGTTGGCAACATCCTGGACAAGCTTGGCTCCCATGTTGTGGTACTTGTCTTTGAGATCAATCGACTTGGCAACAGTGACACCATCCTTGGTGATCTTCGGGCTTCCCCATGACTGCTCGATGATCACGTTACGTCCCTACAAAGAACGATAATTTTTTATCCGATCGTCAAGGTCAATGGAATGTTGCGTAATCACACATTACGATAAATGCAAGATTAGATATCTCTCACAAGTCTTGCCACGCGAATTTCGCAAATTTTTTGGAGTCAAATTATGAGAAACATTCGGCTCACCTTAGGTCCCATGGTGACGGCAACGGCATCAGCAAGAAGGTCGACACCGACGAGCATAGCCTTGCGGCCGTCAGCTCCGAATTTCAGGTCCTTGGCATATCCGCGTTGGAACGAGCGGGATACCGATCGAGAAACAGCCAAACGGTGCATGGTGATTCACTGAAACGACGAAGCAAATTTTTGCAACAATCGGAATATTTCAAGCGCAATTCAAAAAACCGAAAAGCTGATGCAACCGAAATCGAAATTGGGTTGAGTGTGTCGAGGTGGGCTGCCAGCAAAAACGAATAGTCCAGAAGCTCGCGATCTCACCACGAAAATTACCGTAATTTTCAATTGTAAATGTCAGACGGCTTGCAACAACTCGCGCGACGAATGATTGCTGCAAGTGATCTGAGAGTCGTACGATGGTCGCGATCGAACGTTCTAGAAGAAATTGCTTCGATGGAGACGTGGACCGGCCCCCTCGCGCGCTGCTGCTCTGGTTGTGCGACCTATGATCTTCAGAGCCTAAAATACTTTGTTCTCTGCTGTAAATGGAAGGTTCGCGAACGTTCTTCGCGTGCACCGTCGTCGCTCGCGAACTGATAGCGCCGCCGCCGTCTTTTGATACGCGATCACCGCCGTCGCTGATCTTGCGAGGCGTCGTGCTTGCAATGTTGCAGTTAAGTTAATTCTCCATTTTCAATTTCAGTTCAGATCATCATGTTCCGCACTGCTCTCTCCGGATCTGTGATGCGCACATTTGCGCGAGGCTATGCCAAGGACTCCGCTGTCAAGGTAGACTAATTCTATATTTTAATCCAATTTCATAATTATTCTCGTTCAGGGCTTCGCTCCCCTGTTCGACCGCGTGCTCGTTGAACGTTTCGCGCCTGAATTGAAGAGCAAGGGTGGAATCATGCTCCCCGAGAAGGCCCAAGGAAAGGTTTTGGAGGCCACCGTCGTCGCTTGCGGCCCCGGCGCCCGTGCCGAGAATGGATCGACCGTCCCGCTGACCGTGAAGAACGGCGACCGCGTCTTGCTCCCCGAGTACGGAGGCACCAAGGTTTACATCAACGATAAGGAATACGTTCTGTTCCGCGAGGGAGACATTATGGGCAAATTCAACTAAATTTTCAAATTTGTTTGTTAGTTGTTAAGTTTCGAATAAATATGCCAGGCCCATTTACTTGCGATCCATTCTCTTGACTTATTGTTGGAATATCGCTGTATGTGTTTAGTCAATGACGAAAATTCACTTTTAGATTTTTGAAATTTGAACAAAGATCGATCCAGATTGCATCATCTCGCCTCAAAGATTTTTCTGTGCTTTACTCTGTACTTGCACACATTTTATTCAAAAAATACTGACAGAAATCAAACATCCTAATAACCACATCCTATTACTACTCATATGGGTGATAAAACAAAGAAACAATCGTTATTATGAAAAACGAACAGCTTTGGGGTAACATAACTTGTGCAATATTTTCGGTGTTTATTTCTTGGCGGCGGCAGCAAGCTTCATGAGACCTTCGGTGCTGTGCGACTTGGGGCGCTCGAGAGGAAGTCCCATACCACGGGCCCAGATCAGCTGCGAGAGACATCCGAGAGCTCGGGATACTCCGAACAAGACGGTGTAGTAGTTCATCTCGGTCATTCCAAAGTATTGCAGGAGGACACCGGAGTGAGCGTCAACATTGGGCCAGGGGTTCTTGGCCTTTCCTTGTTCGAGGAGGATATCGGGAGTGATCTTGTAAAGAGTAGAGACAAGGCGGAAGAGATCGTCCTTGGGCAAATGCTTCAGAGCAAACTCGCGCTGGCACTCATAGCGAGGATCGGTCTTACGGAGGACGGCGTGTCCGTATCCGGGAACGACCTGAAATTCAAAGAATGAATTCAAGAATGCTTATTAAGAGTTATTACCTGTCCGCTCTTAAGGTGGTTCCACACCCAATCATGGAGATCTTTCTCAGTGTAAGTGTGTCCGAGATCCTTGACAATCTTGGAAAGGAACACAAGAACTTCCTTAATCAAACAAACAATTAAAAGATCTGTTGCCGGCTGTTATATTACCTGGTTGGCAAGACCGTGAAGGGGTCCAGCAAGACCGGCCATACCAGCGGAGAAGGAAAGGTAAGGGTCAGTAAGAGCAGATCCGACCAAATGGCTGGTGTGAGCAGAAACGTTGCCACCCTCGTGGTCGCTGTGGATGACCAAGTACAAGCGCATCAATTCGGTGAAAAGAGGATCGTCATAGCCCAACATAGCAGCAAAGTTGGCGGACCAATCCTTCTTGGGGTCGATAACTCCAACGCTGCTTCCCTCACGGTAGAGGTTACGGTAGATGACAGCGGCGATTGTGGGAAGCTTGGCAAGAAGGTTCATCGAGTCTTCGTAGGTGTGCTCCCAGTAGGTGGACTTGTGGACTCCTCGGGAGTAAGCCTGGGCGAACTTAGATTCGCTGTTCAAAGCAGCGATGGCGGACACAAATTGAGCCATGGGATGGAGGTTCGATGGGAAGTTATCCAACATACGGACAACATGATCGGGCAAATCAGCACGGGCAGCCCATTCTTTGCTGATGAAAGCAACCTGCTTCTCATCGGGCACCTCGCCGGTACACAGGAGCCACCAAATGGCTTCGGGAAGGGGTTCCTCACCTCCGGGAGCCTTAGGAAGAAGCTTTTGGCATTCAGGGATGGAATATCCACGGAAACGGATTCCTTCTTCGGGGTCAAGAACGGAGGTTTCGGTAACCATTCCTTTCATGGAGCGCATACCACCGTAGATCTTAAATCAATGTTTCGATCAGTCACCAAACTGCTTTTTGAATGCTTACCATATCGATGGTAACATTCTGGACAACGGTGTTTCCCTCGGCTTTCTTGAACTCAAGCACCTTCTTGTTGTGCTCAGGGATCTTCTTGGAGAGAACCTCCTTAAGATTGGTGGAGTAGTCAGATCCGGAAGCGAACTGAGCATTGGTGGCACAGGTAACGTTCTAAGATAATGATTGAATTTAGATGCGAAAATTCATTTCACACAATTTACCTTGGTGAGAAGGAGTGAACGGCGAGCGAGCGTAGCAGCAATCGACATTTTTAGCTCTGTAAAACAAGAATGTTAGTGTTGCAAAATAATGCGCGAGCGGCGTCGCTATACTCGACTCGCCCTACTACAAACCACGAAGTGAGAAAGGGCAGTGATTAGAAAGTGGTCTCCAAACGCTAGTGACCTCATCTTGGCAAGGTCCTTGAACTTTAAATGACGAATGATAACGGGCTGCAAGGCAAAAAGCGTGCGTAATCGAACTTTGGAGTCATCAAAATTCCTTATCGAAACGATGAACGCCCAAACGCAAACGGTGCAACTTTCCCTGCTTCCTATGAGTGTGCAGTAAGCTCCTCTCGCAAAACGAGCAACGCTCGGAAGTTGGTTAAAAAAACTAGTGCTACTGCAGCGAGGCGGCGAATTAGCTACCCTGCTGCACTCGAATTTAAAAGACGGTATGACAGAGAAAGCGAAAAGACAGTGTGGCAGGCATTGCAAGACAGCGCCGCTGATATAACAAATACGTAAGCGAGCGCTGACTATCACGATGGCGCCGGACGTCGAAGGAGATCGTCATCAACTGCGCACAAAGAACGATCAGGGAACAGAAAACGATCACACGTCACGATTATCACTGCCTAAAATACGCGCGGCGCCAACACAATAACAAGCGATTCACAGGAAAACAAGATAAACAGCCTCAGCAACAGCAAATAAAATCAAAATTAGCGCATTTCACTCGGATTGCAACATTGCAAACGAAAGAAAACCCCTTTGCAAAAGGGTGAACGGCGGCTGCGCTTGCTGTCGGCTTGGCGAGATCGGAGGAGGAGGGAGCACACACGGCGACTGGCACACGAACTCGCAGTTGCAAGAGCGGGGGCAGCGCCGATATTTTTCGTTTGCAATTTTTGAATTTGCGTCTAGGCAGCTACCCTGAACCGTGTCTATCGATACGGTAGTAGTTTGAACTGGAAATTTCGCACGTTCAGAATGGTGATTTTAAATTTTAAAATGCACGTTTCAAGGTGATTTTGATCGCGATTTTTGCCTCGATTTAAGCTTTAAATTCGCAGTGTCGGTATTCGAGAATGCTTTGCTCGGGTTTTGGTACATTTTTGGTAATTTTTAGGATCTTCAGGTCGGATGCACTCTTTGAACATTGACATAATTGTGAAATCGTTTTTGTCGGAAATCCTCTTGAATGGAGGCTGAAAATGGAAATTTTGTAATTTATTTATTGCTTTCGATCGTCCTAACTATGAGAAGCATCCCAGCTTTCCAAAAAACAGCGATCTGAACGTTAAAACTGAGATTTCTTTATGATTTTGCTTTCTTTGCTGCTACTCCTACTCCGGAGCAAACTGCGCGGTGAACCTCCTCTCTAATTGCAGCGCTAGGCCGCATCGCTGTCATCTATGTACTTGACGAATGCATAGTTGAAATGCTCTGTAACAGCATTTAATGATTTTAGGATCAGCTGACTTTTTAATTTACGCGATGCTTCTCTTCTTATGCGCTATTCCATTTACGTTATTATCTTCTAATTACCGTGCTTTATTTCAGGTACTGATGCTGTTTTCAGTACCCTTATTCGCAAGGCCGAGAAAAGATATCCGACCTCTTTACCGACGAATTTTTACTAATCGTCGCTTAGATATCGCTCACAAGGGTCAGTTTCAATATCCATTTACAAAACTTAAACTCGCAATTGTTTTAGTCGTCGTCAGGTCAATCTTCGGGTTTCTGCTCTTCAGTACTTCGTACATTATTGTAAATAGCGCAATCTACTACAAATACGTTCGTCCCCTGAGGCAGCAGGAGCGTGAACTGTTGGAACGTGAGCTAATTGAAGCTGATAAGGCTGGGTTTAACGTTAACAAATAAGTAAGTCGATCTCTTTTATTTTCATGTAATCAACGTTGCTTTCTTTCAGGCCAATGAACGTCGTCCGTCGTGTTCTCTTTCTCGCTGCCAACCAATACCAGTACACATTTGGCCTTGGTGTGGCGGCTGGCGCGTCTTTCGAATTGTTCAAGATTTATTTTTCGTTTAATGGTGTTTCCTACTACTCGGTCTTTAAGAAGAAGCAGTTGGCTAAAGAACTTGACGAGTTCGAGCGTGGTCTAATCGAAATGGATACGTTGATTGCTGACTCGATGAAGGTCAAGACTGTTGTTCCTGCTGCTGAATAGGTTAATTGTTCCTGAACTTGGAATATTCACATTTATGCAATAAACAATATACAATCAATTAAGTCAATTCAATCATCTTCACGATCGACACCAAATTCTGGCTCAATACTCACATCCACAAATTTTATCACATTTAGAGCCGCTGCGTCTCGGCAATCGTTCTCGGTCTTTCCGACTCCGTGGAATGTTCTTGTGGGAGATCCCTTAAAGTCGTGGAATGCGATGAATCCTTGCACACAACCTAAACGGGATAAATCAGAATTTGTGCACAGGTTTTCAGGGTTACCGTTGACGTCTTCATTCGAATATGCTGTGAACTCGTAGGAGAAGTTTATGAAAAACTCCTTCATGAACTGCACAGTTCCATCGAGCAGCTGCCCAAGAAACTCCTCACTACCCTTAGGGTCGTTCCGTCGAACCCATGCTCGGACCTTCTCTTTGAACATTTCCGATCTCTCGCCATCCACCAAGTCATCACCGTAAGAGAGATCATACGTAGGCGATGGAGTGGACACTTGTGAATCTTCGGGTAACGGCGCGTCAGGGTCAAAGGTGCCAAGGAGAATCGCTTGGGTCTCATCCAGGTTCGTATTAACGATGAGGTGTTCCACGTCAGACAACATGTCATAGGCCGCCTGATTCTTGGCCTGTTTCTTGGTTCGCGCGGATGCTCCGGTTTTCCGTTTGCCTATTTGGCACGAGACACGGAAGATCCCATCAGCTTCTGCCGGTTCGTCAGTGTAGTTGGGAGTTGAAAGTTTGTTCTTCTGGCATCTAAGCATAAATCATAAAAAAAATTATCGCAAGATTGAACCTACATCTCATTAAGTTTCCCGATAAAGTTGATAACGATTGGACATGCTTCTGGCAATGTATTATTCAATTCGGGCATCAGCGAGTTGATGTATTCAATCGCTTCTGCCTCTGTGTTCCCAGGAATATTGAAGCTCTTATGCATGCCATCGGCCACGATCTGGCGAAGCACGTTGCCGGCGGCCATGTGCTTTCCAAGCTTCACCTTCATCGAAATGGCTGTTCCCAGTCGGCCTGCCGTACCGTTGACGAAGCACTGAATTTGGTATTTCGTCTTCGTTAGATCGCCCTATAATCAATAGAATGTGGTGGAAAAGTTAAAGAGCTTCCGTACACTAGGATCCTCGATTTCGATCGTTTTGTATTCGGGTGAGATGTTGTAGAGCTTTCGGCATCCTTCTTCCAACAAACCGATCAGCGTCTTCTGTCCTGGTACGAGTGGAGGTGAGGAGGACTCGCTACGGCTGGTCGAGCTAGTTGATGCTTCGCCAGTGGCCGGGCTTGAAGGCTGTTGTTGTGACTCTGGCTCGCCATCGCGGCTTTTACCCATCTTGTAGTCGCTGTCGTTTCGAGGTATCACCTGCAATGAGCGTAAGAGGTGATTTTAAAGCTACAAGATGGATTATGGGTAGGTGAGCGACGACAAAGAAATAAAACAAGAATCAATACTAAAAATTACATAATTCGCTTGGCTGACAATATTCGACCGCAGACACAGAATGACAATAGAGGTTTGTGGGCAACGTAGGACGAATAAATATGGAAATGTATATCGAGATATGCAATATCGAGATATGGACTTACCAACCGCTTCACTCCACCGCTAACATCGTCCGCATCGTCGAAAAGTCCATCATATTTCGAACTCATCTCGATCGAAATCGCAGCGCTCAAGTGCTGATCCAATTCGCCACTCGCTCGTCAAAAATTATTTAAAAAAATTGTGAGTGGTCACCTGAACGTCCACCCTGAATTCTGCGAAGACAGTTACGGTAATTGACGTGAGTTGTAAAGATTCAAAACTGATGAAAGCTGATTACACGGCTTAAACTGTGACTCGAAATGGATTGCTCGAGGCTGGACGAGGAAGGAATGGCAACGGCACGATTGAACGATTGCAGTGGAATGAATTATCACAGCAACCAATTAACATTGCATTCATCAGTGCACAACGCGCGCAATAGTTCTGTGTTGTCTGACTCTCTCGCACCGCTGCGCGCGTGCAATAGGCGAGGGGTGCGTATAATAAAAGCGCGGCGTCCACCCCCTTACGTTCATTCCATGAACATATACTAAAATTGGAACAATACAGAGAAGATTAGCATGGCCCCTGCGCAAGGATGACACGCAAATTCGTGAAGCGTTCCACATTTTTTGCCGTTTTTTACGTTTCGATTCAAGTTTGCTACTTTTTCGTTTTATCAGCCTGCATTTTATATTTTTGATTTCTCCCATTGACGTCATCGATTGATCGCGTTGAGTCACTCACAAATTAGCCAACTCTTCACTTCTCGTTTATGTAAATCGCCGCCAACTCTGCAGAGTCGGCACAACTGTGCGCGTTTGTGTAAACCGGCAGTTGGCGATCGATGCGACCGCATGGGAAACGGGCTTGATTGCTCTGCTCAATGCTGTTCTGCACTCTGAGTAACCTCTCCGCGACGACGGGTGGTCGCAGGCTGCCGTTTCCGAGCTGCGCGGGTTTTTTTCGCAATCTTCTCTCTCTGTCTTGGCTCGTATGATTCATTTTCTCACAACGCAACGCCTCTTCACTGAATTCTTTTGTCGTTTCAGCTTTGCGCACTTCACCGTCGCCACCGCTCCGAAGATTACTTGCAACGATGGATCCCGTGACTTCTGCCGCTCACTGTCCGCTGCCGATCGAGATCGACGAATCGCTGCCGGGACCGCTAGGATGTAAGTGATTCGTACAGCTTGTTTATTGTATTTGCGACCGCTAATTTAGGTAAATACGATGACTCTCTGTCGGAGCTGCAAATCCAGCTTGTCGTGCCCGGTATTCGCGATAAATCGTTCACACACGCTGCGAACACTGACGTCTACATTAAGACCGATTCGGAGTGAGTGAGAGTGCATGTTTTGGGATGTTTAAATTGGATTTTCAGATCGTTGACGCTTCTGCTGACCGTTTTCAAACTGAACAAGAAGGTGCGACCCGTGGAGAAGATTACTCTCGACAAGCGGCTCTATCAGGTGAAGAAATTCCCCGGGAAGGTGCTCTCCGTCGACTACAAGCTGAAGAAGGACAAAGTCGTATTGAAGGTGAAGAAGGCGCAGAGTGGATCATGGGCGAACAGCCTGTCGGCTCATGGGCTCTGAGTGTCCGAGCCAGTTGAAGGCAAGCTGTTCTCTCTTCAACGTTAGTTTAACCCAATTCTTGTTTCAGATAAAGCGGGTCTAGAGCATCAACGATCTCCATTTTCCACTTCCAATTGAAAAACTGTTTTTATTATAAAATTGAGCTTTCTATCGAGTATTGCGCAACACTGCTAGTTTATTTATGACATATCGTCGTCGTCTACTTTCTCTAGAACCGAGCTGAGGTCGCCTCTCCCACGTAAGCTCGCATTCTTTTCAAATTTTGAAGCTCTTCACTACTCATCCGATTCTATAGGCGCGACTTCTTGTTTGCTCGGATCGCATTTCGAGTAGTTCGACCTTGAGAGCGATGTGAATCATCTTATTTACCGTCTACCGGTTTTCTTTTGTTTCCAACGATGTTTTGTTTCAGCTCGACCCGATGATCCCTTCCTAACATCGCGCTATTCATTGAACGCACTGGAAGAACACCAATCGGAGACCGCTCCTCAAATTCAATGAGGTGATCAAGAACAAGCGCCCTCGCATAAACGATTTCATCGGAGGAAACTGAATTGAAATGTTCACGTCTTCAACTACGGCGCTTCCCAGTTCAATGCTATGGATCCGAGATGCTGCTGCACGTCACAGAGCGACAATCACTGGAAATTTCCACCACAGAACGGTGGAAAGCAGCCTAGAAAATCTCGCCTTGCTAACGATGCATCGAATCCGACGCTTCCCCAGGCATACGGCATTCCCGCGCTGATCACACCACGGCAAAATATTGGGAAAATCACAAATAGCGCGATCTGAGCGCATCGACAACGTCACGCGGCTTGTATTCTAGCTGATCATTAATTGTTGATTGGAATGACGCGAACATAAAGACCGTACCTCTCCCTTCTCTCTGTGTTTGCATTGTAGTTTGCTGTTGCAATCGATCGCGTTGACCCAACGGAGCCGTTGCTGCCGAGCATCGCTTCCCTTTTCCGTTTAAACCCATTTGCACACATGCTCCACGTAGACTAGAAATTTCAGATGTCGGAAACGCTCAAGCAGACGTGGACGCTGGTGGAAGGCGGCTACCAGACGGTCAATGGGAAGCTCGCCCGCGTCGATCCCGTCGTATTGGTGATCGGCGTTGTGGCCGGCACGGTCACGTATCTGAACGTTCGGCGCCTCGTTCGCAGCTCCGATCGTCCGCTCCTGAAGCGCATCTACGGCTGGGCGTTCACGCAGCTCCGGCGGCTTCCGTTCGTTCGCGCGAAGATCGACGCGGAGATGGAGAAGACTCAGAAGTCGATCGAGCATTCGATCCACCAATACGACACTGAGCGCGTCTTCATCCGCACGCTCCCGGCCGAGGCAAAGTCAATGGAAGAGATTCTCGCGCTCACGGAGACCTACGAGAAGATGAACTCGTTCGACGTGGACAATGGACGCGTCAGCGGCGCCGTCTACACCGATCGTCTCGACGATCATCTCGATCTTCTCACAAAGGTAAATAAGAGGAGGCATGCGCGGTCACGCTAACTTCAATTTTTGTAGATCTTCCACAAATACGCCTATTCGAATCCTCTCCATCCCGATGTTTTCCCCGGATGCCGGAAAATGGAGGCCGAAGTCATCAGGATGGTCGCGAACCTCTACCACGGACCGGAATCTTCGTGCGGAACGGTAAACGCGAACAGTCTGGGGAGCTGAAATGTGGATTGTTTCGGTATTTTTGCACATTTCTGGATGCTTCTTTCGTGTTATGTGAGACTGGATCGCGGTCTGGATGATTTTGTTGGCTAATTTTAATTAATTTGAGCCCGATCTGCTTGATTCTAGAGGTCTGGGAACACGAGAAAAGCGCAAGAATACCGCGAAAATACCGAAAATCCACGTTTTTGGCGCTCTTGAACTTTATAATTCTAACTTCCTCATTCAGATGACCTGCGGAGGCACCGAATCCATCATGCTCGCCTGTCTTGCGTATCGTAACCGCGCCCAATCGCTCGGCATCACCGACCCCGTGCTCGTCGTGCCGGTGACCGCACACGCGGCCTTTGACAAAGCCGCCGGCTACTTCCAGATGCGCATCGTGCACGTCGCTGTCGATGAATTCCAGCGCGTCGACGTCCAAGCAATGCGTCGTGCCATCACCAAGGACACGTGCATGCTGGCCGGATCGGCGCCCAACTTCCCCTCTGGTACCATCGACGATATCACGACGATCTCACAGCTCGGCCTGGAGTACGGTATCCCGGTGCACGTAGATGCGTGTCTCGGCGGCTTCCTCGTTCCGTTCATGGAGGACGCTGGATTCAACATGCCGCTGTTTGACTTCCGTCTCCGCGGTGTCACTTCGGTTTCCTGCGATACGCACAAGTACGGCAACACGCCCAAAGGCTCGTCTGTGGTTCTCTACCGCTCGCCAGAGTACCTCCACCACCAGTACTTTTGCATCTCCGAGTGGCCAGGCGGCATCTACGCAACGCCGACTCTTGCCGGAAGCCGCAGCGGCTGCAGCGTCGCGCTCACTTGGGCTACGCTGCTGCACTTTGGGCGCAACGTGTACGTTGAGCGCGCACGGAAGATCGTCACGATGGCGCGCAAGTTGGCGGAGGAGGTCGCGCGTATTCCTGGTCTTCAGCTCGTCGGCAAGCCAGACGTCTCAGTTGTCGCCTTCAGGAGCGCCGAATTCAACATCTACGCGGTCTCAGACAAGCTGAACAAACTCGGTTGGAACCTCAACACCCTACAGAACCCCGCCTCGATCCATTTCTGTCTCACCTACAATCAAGCGTCCGACGAGGTAATCAGGGAGTTTGTCGAGGACCTCACGCGCAGTTGCGATGAAGTGAGGGGAGAGCCGAACAAGGGAGGCGACTCGAAATCGGTGAGAAACATTCCTCACTACCGTAACCACTCTACTTATTACCTTCTAGGCTGCAATCTATGGACTCGCCGCGCAAATTCCAGACAAATCGCTTGTCCACGAGGTCGCGTTCACTTTCCTCGACGCGTGTTACGCAATGCCGGAGCCCGAAGAGGAGCAGAAACACTAAATTATTTCGCTTTGTCCACATGGATTTCCGTTTATGGAATGAATGAAATCCTACACAATAACTTACACCTCATCAGGTGCCAAAGGCCTCGTATGTATAACGGTAGATGGTCGGAGATGCACTACTGAAACACTACTACAGACAGCTATCAATTTAGGGAACTAATAACAATAAAATAACAACAAACATAGAGAAACAATTCAAAGGAAAATCCTATTCTTAAACTCTGAATTTTTAACAAAATAAAACAGACGGAGCGATTAATCAAGCTCGTCGTCATCGTTGGGCTTCTTTTCAGGTGTGCTCTCTTCGCTCTTCTCGACCTCCGAGGAAAATTCACTGCAGCTTTCAGTGTTCTCGGAGCTGGCCTTTGGCACAGAGATGAAGATGATGCCATTCAAGATGTTGAGAATTTCAAGAATAGCGGGGACCGTAGGATGAGGAAGCTGGAAAGTAGTTATTGTTATAGAGCACTTCAATAAAATCAAGCAACTTACAGGTTGCGGGATCAAATCGGCAAAGTTCTGGTTGTTCACCTTAGAGTGAGCCTGATTGATGCGCTTCTGGAACTTGACCGCCTCTCGAGTGTAGTGCCTCAGGTTCTCACCGCTCTCCTTCGCCCTCTCGTTCTCGTTTCCAAAGGTCTGTACGTACACATCATATGCAGAGCGCTCAAGCTGGAGCGCTTGACGGAAATCACCACGCTCGGAGTTGACACGGGCGAGAAGCTGTTGAATGATAGCGGTCTTAAGGTTCTTGCTTGAACCCATAAACAGGTCATGGAGATTCTTCGAATTTTCAATGTACTTGTACGCTACGTCATGCTCGTTAATGGCATACAAAATGACTCCGATGTTCGCCTGAACCAATTGGAATTAAATATAAATATTTTAAGCTGTTTGACTTACATCAATCTGCGACATCAAAGGGTGTTGCTCACCGAAAGCGAGCAGAAGAAGGTACCTGGCGCGGTACAAAATCTTGAGAGCAGCCGGGATCTTCAAAGTTGCAAATGCAAAGTGGGCGAGTTGAATCTATACAAGCGTATGGTTTATCCGAACCAGAAATAAATGATCACTTACGTAGTCGGTAATAGTTTGGGAGTGATCGAGACCCAAGCACCTCTCAGAGGTGGACAAAGCTTTGTGTTGATGGTTGAACGCTTCCTGAGGTTCGCCAAGAATGTAGGCGATCCGCGCAAGCAATCGCAAACATTGTGCCATATCAGGATGGAGAGATCCATAGACGCTGTTCATCAAATTGAGCGCCTCGGCAACGTGCTCGTAACTAGCGCGGAACTGTCCTTGTTGCATCTTGGCTTGACCAGCAACAAACAAGTTGGTCGCATCACGCGCTTTCTTGTCAACGTGCTTCACGATGGGTACCATGTTGTGGACATCCTCATCGGAGAACGGCTGTCGTGCCTTGGTGGTGTCCAAGTTATAGTCCTGGAATGAGAGATTACAGCATTGTCACTAAAGTCTGAAAGTACCTTAGACACCAGCTGGACTCCAACCATAATACAGAATCGACGAAGCAGAGCCGTTTTTGAGATACCATGCTTGTCAACGAACACTTCCGCAGTTTCGTCATCAATAGAGTAGCCAAAGTAAGATTCGCAATCAGCGCGCAGCTTCTTCCAGAAATCCTTAGCCGTAAACTGGTTCCACTCGTCGTTGACTTTGCGACCGCCATAGTAAGATCCACCTGAAGCGTTCGACTGACCGCTCTTCTTCTTGTTCTTCTTATTGGACTTCTTGGCGGGTTCCTCGCTACTATCGCCTTGAGGAGAGGCTCTTCCGCTTGATGACGGCTGTGCTCCGAAGGCGCAGTTCAAGAAGTGAGCAACGGCAGCGCCAAAACTGCTCGGGGCGACATCTTGGAGGTACGGCCTGATGATGTGCTTGGCGGAGCGACAGAACAGCTCCATGAGGGCAAGACGGCGCAGGTAAACGAGCTGCTCGACGTCGACCAGGCAGCGCGCAAACCTTCCAATGTATCGAACGTTGATACCTCGGGCATGGAGGGCTTCCGCTAGGCCTGCACCATCAACAGGAGTGAGCTGTTGTTGAATGCAGTCACGGATGAAGTGAGGCAACTGGTGCATGAGCAAGAACTCGGCAGCTTCAGCAACCAGCTTCCGCTGCTTTTCCAAAGTTTCTTGATCAATATGCTGCACGTAATCGCAGAAACAATCCGGATTGAAGCGCATCTCAAAATCATCATCACGTGTAGAGCCAGCAATCCTTGCAGCTTCAGCCAAAATCTAGAGGAGATCTTAACATTTTCTCGTCTTGCAAAGTGAAAAATTACCTTTTTCGTGGACTCCGAAATGTTATCTTTCTGTTCAGAGGCTTCGATAACCGTTCTTGCGTCCTCGGTAAAGTCAATGTTCGAAGCGAATTGTTCAGGTTCTTTCTTAATCGAATTTTCAAGGGCGCCTTCTGGAGTAGCAGCCAATTCCAGCTTGTCCATATCCTCGTTAAGGGCCTCAGCCTGATTTTTGTTCCTTATTTGGTTGACACGCAAGGCAGCGACTCTCAGGTAAGCCATGTAGCGATGCTCCACAAAGGCATCGACCAACTCGTGGCGAAGAGCAGCCAGCTTGTGAGGGAACTTGCGAGGATAACCCTCGCTTTTTACTAAGTGAGCGGCTTCAGGAATATCCAAGTAGTTAACATCAGGAGGAAGGGTTCGCAGAAGATCCAACACGTAGTAGCGTCGGTCGTTACCAATAATACCCTAGAATATAAACTTAATATTTAGAAAAGATCTCCCTGGGAACAAACCTTAGTTTCGAAAGACGAATACAGCTCGACTTCTTTGTCATCATCTTTGCCGCTCTTCACTGTGTGCGGTGCAATGCGAAGGATTTCAGCCGGCTTCTCCAAAAGCTTGTTGTACTCTTCGTTTCCGATGATGGTTTTTCCAAAGTCAATCGATCCATAGACCACCGACTGTTCCTGTTCGCGTTCAAGAATACCCGGAATAATCGATTGAGCAGTGGATACGGTAACCCTTATATCACAATGACCATTCCAAGAGTGAACAGCTTCGATGATCGATCGCTTGATAAGCGCGGACACCGTGAAGGTCGTTGGTGGTTGCAACATGAGCAGCAGCGTCACCACCGAGCTCCTAAATCAGAAGAATAACAGCATTGCCAGCAGATCTACGTTTCTCACCTTATAGTGGTCCTTCACGTCAAATCCCAATGAGAAGAAAATGTTGTTCAGATGTACATGTGTGTACGCGACTCATCTCCGGATTGATGGGAACAACAT
>MQUG01004456.1:0-22142 GCA_007213375.1 Steinernema feltiae | reverse complement strand
TTTTCTTTCTCATTTCTCTATTTTCTCTCTAAACGGGAAATCATGCGAAGAATTCCATCGTTGGCCATAAACAAACATCATTGAGGAATCCATCACGCGTCAAGTGACATGACATTCCTTAAACATGAATTGAAGGCACGCTGTCACGCTCGCTGCAAGAAACGCGATTGATTGATGAGTCAGTGACTGTGTGGCGTGAACACAATGTTGCGGCCTGACAACGACAAATTAGCGCTCGCTTTCTGATTTTTTCTGATTTAGGCTTACGTGTCGTTATTTCGAGTTGTCCGATAATGGAATAGCGCTCTAATCGCCGACCTACTCTGATCATTTTCATTTAGATCCGTGCAGGTAACTGCACGGCCTCAATCATTCATTGTCGGATTTCACTGAGCATCGACTACAATTTAAAGTGAGTGGTTTGATTATCGACTACAGTATCCCTTGATGTTTGTACGCAATGCTTAAAATTCGAAAAAATTACACAACTTTACCACATAAAGAAATTTTCAGAGGAATTCAGGCCTTTTGCGGCTGGATCGAGGATAACTCATCCTACCAGTGCATGCGATTGCAGACCTCGTGGTGACCGACCGGACTCGTCGATTTATCCGAAAGCCCATTGGGCGGATCCAGTGGCTTTTCGAGCCCCAACCGATGCAAGAAGGGCTATAAAGTGGTCGACTGGCAGCGAGTGGCGGCCATTTTCTCCAAAAGAGAAAAGTTCGCCTCCTCCCCACCCCCGGGGGCGAATCACAGTTCAGATGAACTCCACTGCTTCGATTTTGTTCAGTTGAAACTGGCGTTCCTGAACGCCGAAAACATCTTTCAAACATCTTCGGAGGCCACTTGGCGATTGTATCCAGCCTGAGGGACGTCATCACGATTACCCTAAGTGAGTTGGTTCACCCCGGACCACCGATGTGACTGTATTCCTTTCAGGAGGAGAAAATCAACAGTTCGAGGCGAAAATTCCTGTTGGATAGGGGCCGAACGGTACGGCGATTTCAGTCACTGGAGCTGGACAGATCACTCGATAATGAACTTCACTAATTGGGTCAATGGTGAACCAATGGGCGAGTTTGGCGAAAATTGCGCGAGCTCCAATAAAGCCAGCGGCAAGTGGATGCCTGGAACGTCCTTCGTATGCGAAATTCCTCGATAGGAATGCTCTACAGAGACTCAGTAAGAAACTCCGTTAATACTCCTCTGCATTTGCATTTCAGCTCCGGTTCCTTCCACGACCACACGGCTCCGGCTCCGTGTCCTCAACCACAATCATGCCCGATAAAAGTGAGTATCACACGGTTCTATGATGCCTAAAGTGTTCGTTTCAGTGTCAACGAAATGCTCGGGATTCTGGAACGGTTCCTTCGGGTCATTTTGACGATTGTGCGACTTGCTAGTTCACGAAAACGGGGCTGAGCAAACAGTGCTGGCGGATGCTACAGTAACGACCGCATCGGCCAATAGCGACAAGCCACACGTTCAGAAGACGCGGGAAATACGGCATATTACGAGGCGACCGACGTCCCAATCTTCACTTGGGCAGCCGAAGAAGCCAGAAGCGAAGCCGAGAAACCTCTCCAAATGTCGACGTCCGCCGTAGTGAAGCAGCCAGGAAGAGACTCCAAAGAAGAATGATAGCCGGAAGTCGACTGCATCAGCGAAGCGAAACCCTGGCATGGAAGGTCCTGAAATATCTCAATATGGGAACGCCGACTCGAGTCCTAAGAGTCCTCGAAAGGAAAACCGTCCGAGCTCAAGAGCGCATCGAGATGATGATTTCCGACGTCGAGTCATTGTAGACAGAAGCCGAAGCAGCACTCGAGAAATTAGCTCCCACATCGGACCATCCGCTCCACCTCAGGATTTTGAACGATCTCGTTCCAACAGAGATTTTACTTTACCGACCTATCTGCAGTGGATCCGGAATCTTTGTCCGACGACTTGCGGCGTTTGTTAGTCTGATTTGTTTTATTCAAATACAGTACTCTACAGCGTTTTTCAAATACTTTGCAAATAAATTTCTTGCAATTACAACACAAACATGCTACGACAATTACTTTGGCAAGAGTTTTGGGCGCATCTGTCTTATCTTTGAGCCAACGTTTACCGCTGCTCACGTGCGAGAATGTCTGACACGGATCTGTTAACTTCTAAAATCTGTGATGTACCGTATCTCGTCTCATTCAGTAAGGGGTTCCTCTTTCCACTTGTGGCCGGAGCGGTCGGATCTCCTGTTATTTGTGACTCCATTTAGGTCGATAGCGGAGTCGTTTCTCCAGCGAGGACGTAACAGATAGAACCTCATTGCCAAGCGCTTTTTACGATTTTGGAACCGCAAGCGTTCACAACGCTGTGAGCGAGTCGTAATGTTGTGCCTGACCACCGAGCGACCCATCTACAGCATGATTCATGCTTCGAATGCTAAACAACTGACCGCCGCGTTGAATCATTCCCTTTTCGGCGGTTGAATCTCGCCGTCATTTGCAGATTCACTCGTTTCCACCAAGCATGCTGGTGGCTCTTCTCCTCTTCCTGCTGCTCCTCAACGTCGGCTGCAGTATCGCCGCGGAAAACTGCACCGAAGAGGCCGTTGAACTCCTCCAGTGCTACAATTCTACTTTCGGCGTTGTCGACTGCGAGCCAACGACTTCTGCTTGCTTCAGTTCACGAAAAGTGCGTCCATTACCGTAATCCTAATTCACTCATCCGTTCAGGCAATGTCGTTCCCCTCGGATGCCTCAGTTTGTGGAAGAATTCGACCGAAACGCTCCCGGAAAACTGCTACTCGTGCAACTTCACCTCCTTCTGCAATAATCCCTCGGATCTGAAGCAACCAGAGGCTCCCGCCAACCCCTTCTCCTTTCAGATCTACCTCTCTGAGCTCTCGATCAAAGCGAACGTCGAACTCCCGACCATTCCCGGTCTCTTCGGCAACAACAGTAAGTCATCTCATCGCCACTGCTACCGTAATCCTGTGGCTTTAGGAACCCCGAAACAACTGAACATTCAACAGAACAACTACTGGGTTGTGGAGAAGTTTCCCCGAACGGTCGAGCCCGAGCTATCGACTCCCTCTGCGCCCTTGAGAATCTAAGCGACTCTGGAGAATTGAATCAGCGCCAGAATTCTTTATTTCAGGAATTCTAATCATCGCCGCCGCTTTTAATCTACTTTAAAGACAAACTGCCCGCAATAAATTCAAAGAATGCAAAGTTATCAGGCTTGACTGGTTTGCACGAGTCCTTGAATGCCACGAGAAGCCTGACGAGCTCGCCTGAAACATAGAATTGCAAGGAAATGGCATGAAGTGGTTTCCTCACCTGCTGTGACCTTCTTATCGACCAGAAGCTTGTGAACTTCGCGCAATTCTTGAGTCAACTTCGCATCATTGAAGGTAAAATAGTTTACTTCTTTCCGGCCACGAATTGACGCTGCCGCAATCTGGATCAGGCCTAAAACGCGTTCGTTAGTGTGGAATGCTAAGAAGACCCTACTTTTGAGCTGCTTATCTCCCTTGAACACCCCACATCCCCAGTTTCCAGTCGCAATGGGACGATTCAGAGTGTCCACGTGGTCGAATCCAACGTACGCCTTCATGATTTCCCCCAAAATCGATTCTTCGTGAAGTTGTTTGAACGGTGCGTTGGAGAAACTCGTGGCGTTCATCGCGATCACTTCGCTAACGATTCGATTAAAGCGATCTCTGAATTCTAAGCATTATAACAGAGAAAGAAGGATATGGTAGCCTACCGTACAACAGGCTCGGATTGCTTCCTTTCAACGTAAACGAACGAATCGCCGTATCCTTTGTAATCGCTGAATCTCTGCGAACCGACAATCGAAATGACTTCGTTCGGGGCCATTCGCTCGCAGACCAACATGGAGATGATGAGTTCTGGTGAGATCATGAAGCGAATCTCTTCCTAAACGTCGTAATTGGCTAAATCTGAAAGAAAGGAAGCCGCAAACCTGCACAGCGCCACTGTTCAACACCCCTCCGCCAATAAACTTGTTCGCAAAATCAATCTCGAGCATCTGATTGCCGGTATCCTCGATTCGGCCCTCTTCGAAGACGTGCAGATCGCAGATTGGTGCTTCGGATTGCGTAAAATCGACTTGATCGTTGACGCAATGGCGACGGACGGAGATCAATCCGGTTGGCACTAAAAAGGGACGTTAAAAGGGTCCAAAATAAGCTCAAAATTACTGTTTTTCGTGACACAGTCAAAGTAGTGAAGCATGCATCTCAGCTTCTCCGGTTTGCATTTCCTCCCTCGTCCAAACATCCTAAAAACTCCGTTTAGTCCAAATCACAAGGTCGCAACTCACAAACTGAAGTTGATATAAGTCTTATGATGCATAAAGCCGAGCTGAGGATCCGGGAAGGTGCACAGAAAAGCGTTGGCCAGAACGCAAGGCGACCTGCTCCTGACTGAAGGTTACGGAGCCTGACTTCCCGGACATAAGGAGGGGAATCGGCTGAAAATCATGGAATTTTAAAAGAAATCAAAGCGCCTGACTTACTTTCGTTATCAATTCATCGAGTCGGAGCGCCAACTTGGCGATTTTCGGGTAAACATCATAAAGATAGTGACGGCAGAGATCCAAAGGCAGGATTTTCCTGAACAGCGTGTACAAAGCTTCGTAGTTCAAATGTCCCGGTTGGTACGAGTCGATTATGCGCTGAAAACCGCCCAAAGTCAATGCACACAGCCCCAAATACTCACCGACACGTCGTCAATGAGGTTTTGAGGCTCAGAGAGCTTCTTCAAGCCCTCCTTCACCAATGCAACTTGCGCGGCGCCACATTTCGACGAGAACGGCATCCTAACGGTGTTATTCTGGTTGAAATCATCCTTCCGACCGGCGGGAAAAGGTTTCGGCGGCTTCCCACTGCAAATCGATCCGAGTTCCACAAAGACGTGATCGTTCGCGCCTCGCTCCGACAGATCCGGCGCCAAAGTGACGACTTCGGAGTCGAGTTGGACGGAGCTCATCGCGGAGGTGACCGAATTCATCATTTTCTGAACTGATTGTGAGCGTGTGAAGGCGTTGCTTAGTAAGGCGCAATTATCTAGTGACAGCAGCAACCCGCAACGACCGGCCAACATTGCGCAATGCTGATGGAGCTGCATGGTGACGCGATCGTCTTTCCCCTCCCTTATTGTGACATAGCAACGCGGTGCAGCAACCCGAGGGAGAGATGGTAAATTGCGCGCAAGTGACGTCACACGTGCACTGAAAATATTCATTTCATGGGGAAACAACGTAACATCATAGCGCCGAGATCAATTCATGCCGGTGAAGACGACTTCACATGATGTTGCAGTGAGTGAGTTCGCGAGTGATGTAGTTGAACAGCTGAAAGTTGTCGTCTTTGGGCCGATAGGCCAGCAGCAATCGGGTCAACGCGCCTGTAAAGAGCGGAGAATGAGAGCAAATTGTAGGTGAGTGCCGTTCATACCGCAGGTAGTCTTCTTCTTGACCAGTGTGTGATAGACCCGCTTCAAATCGTTTGCGAAATCAACGTCGCTAAAAGTGAAGTAATGAATCGTTTTCCTACCGCAAACGGAAGCAGCAATCAGCTGGATCATGCCTATAAATTCTCAGATTCAATGCTGCGCTAAACGGAAATCTCACTCTTCAGTTCACGGTCGCCCCCAAACGCGCCGCATCCCCAGTTTCCGGTTGCGAGAGGACGATTCAAAGCATCTAGTCTTTGAAATCCAGCGCATGCCTTTTGGATCTCACGGACAATGTTCGAATTTTCAAATTGAGCCATCGGTTCACTCAGATTGATCGCATCGATGCCAACGACTTCGCTAGTTATTCGATTGAAGCGATCGCTGAAAAAGATCACATTATTATAGGCCAGAGCAACGAGAAAATACCGCATTGGAGGGCCATTTTCCGCTCGTTCCACATAGCGGAACGTCTTCCCGTATCCTTCGTAGTCGGAGAATCGCTGCGCGCCGACAATTGAGATCGATTCGTTGTCTTCCATCCTCTCGCAAACCAATATCGACACCAGGAGCTCCGGTGAGATGACGAAGCGAATCTCTTCCTAGAACACGAATACGATAATGTATCGAAATCCGTGACGCTTCAAACCTGTACACATCCCACACTCAGCGTCAAACCACCGATGTATCTGTCAGCAAAGTCAATCTCGAGCATCTCGTTGTTTGTATCCTCTATGCGGTCGTTTTCATGAACGATTAAATCACACAATCGGTCTCTGGAGTATGAAAAATCGACCATTTGGTCATAGTGATTGCGTCGGATTGAGATCAGCCCATCTGGCACTGAAACAAAGCGCTTTAGACACTATGCAGAAAGCTCCAACGGTACTTTTCGAAGTTACGCTGTCAAAATAGCGCATGAGGCATTTCAATTTCTCAATCTTTGTATTATGACCTTGTAGGAAGAGCCTGAAAACTGTTTAGTGAAAGAAGAAAGAGGCGACGAGAGACTCACTGAGTAAAGCTGAAAATCTGCATGTTCGGAGCGCACTCGCGCTCTCGGGGAGGAAATGTACAAAAGAACGCGTGTGCCAGAAGACACGGCGACCTGCTCTTGACTGAAAGTTAGCGAAGCGGTGTCGTCCCGCCTCAACCTGGGAATCGGCTGAGTAATCAGCTCGTTCAATCGCAACGTCAATTTCGCCATTTTTGGGATCACGTCGTTCAGGTAATGAGCGCGAAGCTCAGGACTCAGCTGATTGAACAGCTCGTACAGCGAGCCGTTGTATGAAGACGTGGGTTGATGTGACTCAATTATACGCTGAGATAGACTTCATAACCAGTGCATAAACCACCTAAAACGCACCGAAACGTCCTGGATTGATTGCTGAGGCTCTGACAGCTTTCCAAGCACTCCTTCAAGCTGGTCACCACAGAAATTCCACGTTTCGTCGAGAACGGCAGCGTTATAGTATTTTTGCGCTTCGGATCGTCTTTGGCAACGGCGGGGAACGGACGCGGAAGTTCGCCCTCGCGCATCGACTTGACGTCCACGAATACAAAGTCGTTAGCGCCTCGTTTCCCGAGATCAGGCGCTAGAACCACTTGCGTGGCCATTCTGCCAGCACTACTGTGAAAAGCATAAATTAGTAAAACATGTCAAGTATGTTACTACTGTACACTACAGTAATTAATAGCTAAAAAGGCCGATACAAGCATATTTTATACGTGAAATCATAGTTATCACATCACAGTAGGAAATCACTCTCTTCCTCCTGTTCAATCACTAGCGCATTATCGTTTCTGCTGCCGGTCGGCTTCAATGTCGCCAAAGACAGCTCCTGAGCTATATAGCTGAACAAGCTCAGCATGCCGCCCGATTCAATCTCATCACGATACGCGAGAATATATCTAACCAGCATTCCTAAATCAAACAAATTAACCTCAAAAATGGCAGAATTCACTCACCAACGGTCGTTCCGTTCTCAACGAGCAGCCGGTAAACTCTTCGTAGATCGCGAGTGAACACCGCGTCGTTGAAAGTGAAGTAGTGCATCTCTTTTCTACCCGCGCGGAAGCCGCAGCCAATTGAATCAAACTCTTCAACTGGCGGTCGCCGCCAAACACACCGCATCCCCAGTTCCCGGTCGCGATCGGTCGATTCAGATCATCGAGAGTGTCGAATCCAGTGTACGCCTTGGTCATCTCGCGGTGAATGTGGTAGTCCTCAAATTGCATTCGCGGTTTGCGGAAAAGAATCGCATCAATCGCGACCACTTCGCTTGTAATACGGTTGTAACGATCGCTGAACTCCAGAATAAAAGTTACTGTAAGCCGCTAAACAGCCTACCGTATTACGGATCCTGACTGCGTTCTCGGAATATAGCGAAATGATTCACCGTAACCTTGATAATCGCAGAACCGCTGTGTCCCGACTATTGAAATCGATTCGTTGTTTTCCATCCTTTCACAAAACAGCAATGAGACAAGAAGCTCAGGTGATATGATGAAGCGGATCTCTTCCTAAACAGAGAATACGGTTATGCGAGGCAATCATAACACTACAGTATACCTGAACACATCCATCGCCTAGCACCCCTCCGCCAATAAACTCATTTGCAAAGTCAATCTCGAGCATTTCGTTGTTCGTATCCTCTATTCGGCCGTCCTCGTGAACTAGCAAGTCGCACAATCGATCTGTCATGTCGCCAAAGCACACTTTTGGAGAGTGATTGCGTCTGATTGTGATGACTCCATCCGGCACTGAAACGAACACTTTAGGTACCACAGAACCGTAGGATACTCACTTTTATCTGTCACGCAATCAAAGTAATGCAAAATGCACTTTAACTTCTCGATTTTCGTTCGCCGACCTCTTGAAAACAGGCTAAAAGACATAATGTAAACTCATGTGGATTACGGTCGACTAACGTGTTGAAATTCATATATGGCATGTACTCCCTGCGTTCAAAGTGATGAAGTGGAAAGGTGCAGAAGAAAGAATGCGACAGTAGGCAGGCCACTTGCTCCTGACTGAATGTGAGCGACGCGTTAATTGACCTTTCCAATCGCGGAATTGGTTGTTTGATCAAATCGTTCAGTCGCAGCGCCAACTTCGCCATACGCGGAATCACAACGTTCAGGTAGCGCATTCGTTGCTCCGGAGTGAGATGATGGGCGAAGAGGGTATAGAGAGAGTCGTAGTTCAAAGGGTTTTGCCTGAAGTGATTGATCACTGCCTAAAATATCCTGAGTAAACTAGTAAATAGAATTATTCAAATCATACCCCAATCTTTTGGATGCTAGTTTGTGGCTCCGTCAACGTAGTCAACTCTTCTCTCAGAAAAGCTGCTGCGGAACTGCGGTCTCTCAACAGTCGGGCGCTGGACAACGGTAATCTGATGAACCTAGGATCGCCCCACCCGTAGGTGTCATTGGTGCACACTCGAGGAAAAGGTTCCGGAAGTCTTCCGCTTTCGATCGAACGGAAGTCAACGAAGACGACGTCGCTCTCCATTTTCCTTCTGAGGTCAGGTGCCAGACTGTACTGTACGGACTCGAGATGCAGCGAATTCACAGAAGCGCTCAGGTCACTGTCAATGGCAGCAGCACTAGTTGAAGGCACAGGAGATTCGGATTTTCGAAAAGTTTTCGGTGATTCTGATCTTGCAACTCTGACAGCTCTAGCGGGGGTATCTGGACAAACCGGTTTGGGAAGAGGCAGCATTTTGACATTTAGTGGATATGGCGGGAGGTTCTGTGGCGGCGGAGTGGTTGTCTTGGTCGATTTAGGAGATGCGGAACGACGTACATCTGGAAATCCGAAAGTATAAAAACAATCCAACTGGAAATTGGCACCTGGCTGCAATTCCACGCTTTTGCGAACACGAATATGAGAAGAAGTAGGTTTCGGTGCAGGTTTCGATGCGGTCAACGGTGTTCCAAAGAATGGAGAGGCTCGGTTCGACATCATCGTTTGCGCCTTCCGACGCTCCACGCTCTCCTGCAATCTCCTCTCGATGAAGCATGGCTGGCTTCCAAGATCTTTGACGCTGACTTCCTCCACGATACATGGTGCCTTCTTGTTTCGGTTGTTCAGATAACGCTGCACTTCTTCCGGCGTCGCCTCTGAAAGCGCTCTGGCTTAGTTCGTATATTCACGTCTCCAAACGAACCGACAGTCACCACCACGGGTTTGAAAGGACGCTTCTGACCCTGCTTGCTTGTCGAGGGTTTTGAGTTGAAAATCGTCGGTTTCCCCTTCGCCGGGAAGAAATGATGCAGCGTCTTCTGTTTGCTCTTCGTCTTTGACTTCTTCGCCCTGGGTTCGCGGAAATGCTCAGTGCTGTCGGAACAATCAGAAATCGCATCGACGAGTTTCTTCGGGGTTTCTCGTGCCTTCCTCGATGATGGTCGGGTGAAGCCGTCATCGCTGTCATAGTCCGAAATCGCATTTACGAGAGCTTTGTACTCTTCATCGCTCATAACTTAAATTGAAATTGCCAGGAGTGGACCCAACCAAGATGAAAAATACGGTATTCAGACGATTGAACATCATAATTAATAACGACAAGAAACGAGCTCCTAACAAGACTTTATTGCATTAATTTCCTACGCTTCCATCCTCCTCTGTCTCCCGCCTCCTCCTCCTCCTCTTCCTCCTCGTCTGGTCTTGGGCTTGTCACCGTCTTTTCGTTGATGATGGACAGGTCCTGAAATCAATCTTTATCACACGAGCCAAGAAAGGTCAAGCTTACGGTCGACGTTCCAATCAAAAGGAGGCAAAGAACCGGGGATCCGCCCCTGGATCAAATGCCACGTTAAAATCAAATGATTGTCGATCCCATTGAAGCACTGCGAAAACGGCGGAACCAGAACGGGCTTAGCGTACATGTCCGGCTTCAGATTCGCTGATACAATGCCTTCCTCAGCGTCACTTTCGGGATCAAACTCTGTGTAGATCACCATGCTTCCGTCCTCTTCCTTCAACAAGTAGTTCCCCTTGTGCAACTTCGAGATCTCATCGATCAAATTAGCAATTCTCTCTGTGCGTTCGCCGATCAAGCACTTCTGGTCAGGTGTAGCCGCGTGGAACACGTTTTGCGCGGGCGGAAACCGCTCGATCTGCAGGCAATCGTAATCGTGGTAGTGGACTCTGAACTGCAGGTGCATCTGCGCGCTCTTGAAGAGGTTTGTGGCAAACATCCAAATCCATTCCTCTTCACGAATCTTCTCAGCGCATATGTTCGGCACGTACTCGAGCTTGTGTGTCCACGAAATGCGCGTGTTGTTCTCCATTCCATCATTGTTCGATCGAACAATAATCGAAGGTTCACCATTATCTCGAAAACTGAAGAGAGTGTACTTCTTCTTCGTTCTACTACTTTTGGCTGGGATTGGATTGTCTTCTTTCTTCTCCCCGATTTCTCCCTCCGTTTCATTCATTCCTCCGAGAATATTCCCAACAGGTCGTCTTCGTCTGGTACCGCTGTGCTGGTAGACGGTTTAGGCTCTTTTCTGAATTCTGCTAATTAAAACATTTGACTTCTTTGCTGAAACTTACGGTTTAGGAGCTTCAGATGGCTCTGGCTGGTCCAAATTGTCTTTCAAGTAACCGAGACCATCCTTGATGAGAAATTTCACGTATCGCCGTGATAGAGTAGGGTTGTTCAAAGGATTCGAGCTGACCGGCTTTCCGATGTATGCGAGGTTTTCCAAACTTCCTAAAAATTGTTTTTAGCTCTATGTAGGTGTGAGGAATTCAATACCTTCATTCAAGACACGTGTTACGGTTACCGGGTAAACCAATTCCTCATCAAAGCACAGCGAACTGCTCGTGAACAATCGACGCAAAGTTCCCGAGTCGGCGGTGACGTAAACTCCTTTTTCGCGAGCAAATTCTTCGATATGACAATCTTTTTCTATGCGATTCTGAAAGATAACAAGCTCAAAACAGTATACAGCGGTAGTCTATCTACCTCCTTATCCTCTTCGATCAACGGAAACTTTTTGACAACCTCTGCCAAGTCCTGCTTGAAGGTCGCCTTTCTGCGAACGTCAGGGACCTTCAACTGCCGGAATCGGCCATATTCCAAGAACTCTACTACTTTCGGGCACCCCATAAGCGCAGATTCGGTCGATCGTGGCCAGTGAACTTCAGTAACCGGCTCCTTTGAGTATTTTTCGCACAAATAGCGGAGGCGCTCAAAAGCGCGGTCTTTCATGTACCTTTTCGCAGCATGCTCCATCCACAAATACGGGATCTTCTTGGCCTTTGCGAAGACTGAGTCGACGTGGTCGGCAAACTTCTGCCTCTCAGGCGCCAACTTTTCGTCCATCGACTGAATCGCAACTCATGGTCAATCAAAGCATAGAACACAAAGACTTACATCAATTTCCAGCTTATTCGTGTCAAATCTCAGTTGCTTGGTGCGATTCACGTTGTTCGATATAATCGCCACATAGCGCTTATGATCAGCCCTGTTGTAGACTGACTTCCCGCTGACTTTGAAGGGTGCTGGCGGTACCCACGCCATCATACTCCGCTCAACTCGCGTTTTCTCGGGCGCTGCGACTTCGCCTTTTGCCACCATTTCTGAATGCGCCTTCCGTGTGTCCTGGATGATCTCCATAGTGGCTTCACGCCTAAAGCCAAATAGTAATTATCGAACACAATGCTGATCAAATCCTACTTGGTCATGCCCTGATTGTTCATCTTATCGAGCATCTTCTGAAAGACAGGCTTCTCCTGCTCTTTCTCCGCCGCCTGTGCCTCTTTCCTCAGCTGCTTCCTCGACTTTTTCTCAGCCACCATCGGAGCGGTTCGGGCTTTGGCGCCCAATCGGGCGGGCCGTCGACGAAGACCATCTCACGTCCGCCGGTTCGTTCGTGAATTTTCCGCGCACTGCACGGGTTGCACATGAACCACATATGGCCGCCAACTGCTCCATTGTCGGCTTCTCGAGCGTCAGCGGACAAAAGTCCGGATCATAGTCCATGCTGAAAGCAATCTTATTTGATGATACCGAGCTTGCCACACACGAAGGTAAGCAAAAGCTGAAACGCGTCAACGAATCAACATAAATAACGATCGCGCGTGTGCGAAATAGAACGTTTTTATTGCGTAAATCACAGTAAGCATTGCTTCAAAGTTAAAATCACTGCTCTTCAAGAGCTTTACGTCGTCGCGACAAAGGAATAAATCCACCAGTAGAGAAGTATACTTGACGGACTTCGCAAGTGCGCAGATTGAACATCACGAGCGCACGGTCTTCACAGTAGCGCGGCAAGCTGATCAACCGCACTGTAGCATCTCCGTTGAAATTAATCGTCCTCATTTCCATGCCCTTCTGATTCCCACAGAAGAGGACGTGCGGCGTCTCTTCCATAACGAGCGGATCGCGGTCGAACGGGTAGCCGGTGAGCGTGTCAGGCACACTGGGTGCGATGTGTTGCCACCTGATGAGTTGTTGTTGACACTCCGTGCTGTCCGCTAGCGAGGAGAGACGCGTTATATCGTCGATGTTTTGGCCAGATGTGCCCATAAAATGCATCTTTCCGATACGGAATTGATGCGGATTCGTACACAAGTTGATCATTTCGCCATGATGAGAAGCTTCCGGAAGGATGGCACGATGAATCGGCTGTTGGGGGAATATAGACATTGCTGGGTCACTTGGACCGGGCATGAGATCAATAGGAATTGCACCCTAAAATATAACAATGAAGCTGAAAATTCTACGACATGACACCTTACCGTAACAAAGTTTAAAAAGGAATCTAGCATTGCGATTGCGTCCGAACACGGATGTTTTTCTTTGCGAGTTTCATATCGAGCGGCAGCATCGAAATCCTTTCCCTTCATCATTATTCAGTTAAAAAATGACCAACTCGACTTAAAATACCTCTTTCGTGAGAGCGATACTTTCTCCGGCGATCACAAGACGCTCTATCAAGTATGGTTTGTTATTCTAAACCAAGAATCATTAAGCAAAAGTTGAAAGAGCCTCATTACTACTTCATCGAGATTTCCGGTTTGGTCGCGTAAAAACATCTTCAAACTTCCCAGAGATCTCACCATGTCAGTATCGTATTCGACTCTTCCGGTTATTGACAGTCCTGACAGAAATGCAACATATCTAAAACAATGCAATAAGCCTTGCACAAGCCAGTATAGAACAAACCTATCCTCCTCATGTCGAGGGAGAATTGCTTGAGGAAGAATCGACGGCGTGACAACGTCAAGCACATGGAAACTGTCGGCGATGTCCTGATATCCATAAAGACCAATTACACAGCCTGTTGTGTACTCGTTCACGTTGATATTTCCATCCAGTTTCACTAACTAAACCAAAGCCGACATTTCCAGGAAAACCTAAAAGGAACGCACCTGCTTATCGTCCTCGAGCTGCAAATAGTCGTCTGCGGCAATAAGACGACCCACAATCAACGGTTCGGGCAGCTCGATCTCCTGTGCGTCCTCGTCCCTCGCCATATCGCGCAGAACGCTCGGGCGCAACTTCATATGCTTGAAAATGGTGCCGATAATGAGAACGCGTTCGCCCTGCTTCACTCCGACCAGATGGGACTGTTGTATCGATGGATCTGAAACGCAAATCGCTGAAATCGAGAGGCATGCGAATCTATCAGCTTACCGATATATTTCTTCGCCTGCTGGACGATTCGCTCGGTCAATATCTCCACGCGCGAGAGATAATAGTTGAAGTACTGCCGCAAGAAGACAATACTCAAGAAATCCCCTTCCCGCATCTTGTATGGTTCGTCGAGATTCACATATTGGTACAGAGTTTGATAGTCGACCAGCTGCATGTCGAGTCCTTCGAGTTCGGCGGCTAGCTGCAACATGGTGGATCCGGGAGAATAGCAGAGGAAATTGCAAATTATTTCGTCACAGAATTTTTCAAATCTACGACGATTTCGCGCAAATAATTCACATTCAACCGACAATAGTTTCGTGTTGGGATCTGGCTGCCATGCAAATTGTTGATTCCCAGCGTTTGGAATACCGTAGATTGTTAAATATTTTTAATTTGGTCGCGGAAAAGAGAAATATTTGCATCTCGCTATTTTAAAATTTCGCTATTCTCGCTACTCACGAGCGGCTGTAATCGCACTAATCGCCATGGAATATTGACAATAAATTAGCGATAATAAATTAACGATCGAGTGGCGAGAAATATCGGGGATTGATGGAATTATTGGAATATTTCAATTGAATCGCGGCGAAGATAAATGCGTGCAACACACCTGGCGCTTATTTATCAACTAAATTCGCGACCGAAATCATGAATGCTAGATCAACCGAATCGAGCGCGATACAAGACGGAAACACACATAAAAGATTGAAACACGACGCTACAAGATAAATTGAATATAGAACAAGCCGTTTCGGTGCTCGTGAACGACTACAATCGCACAATCGTCAATTGCGTCCAACGGCGACTCAGTTCGCGAACCACTCGCTCGCTTCTTCGAAATTCAATTCGTTGAATCGCGCGCGCTTCAGGACTCGCGATTCCAAAACAGCGCGCGAGAGGTTGAGGCCGCGCGCACTCATTCGGCCTGTAACGTGCAGACGACATTCGACGAAGACAGAGTCAAGACGAGCTCCACACCGATCAGCTACAGAAACCTACGTCATTCCTATTGGTGTTTACTCAAGACTCATCGATATCTATGGATTTTGACAATGATCTCATCATCTCCTCAACTCCCATTCTCGACAGCGACATATGAGCTTTCCACGACGTCTCGTGGAAAGCTTTCCACGGTGGTCCAACGAAGCTTAACTCTCAACAGTGGGTTATGCCCTTCCAGATGATTTCTCGGATTGCATCGCTTTCTGATTGACTTTTTGTTATACATGCTGTGATATCTCCTCTCTGGGCCATTCCTGAAACGATGGACTCCCTTCCTCTGACGTTCTACGACTCCGTCGTCGCCCTTGTTCACGAACCGCGCGGCTTCCACGTGCAAAGTCGCAAATGGAAAAACGCCTTCGGACTTCAAAGTGAGAGGCAAACCCTCCTACACATAGTATTCGGCTGTAACGACTCCGGAGAGTGGCTTCTTCTGTATCATGACCTCGCTCGACATTTCGCAAAAATTGCCGACGTTCGGTCAGTCGATAGAAGCTTTCTCAGGGTCGCTGATGTATCGATTCAAGAAAAGTGCTTTGGGAAGAACAGTGCAGCCTCTGCAGAAGCTATCGAAGCGTTCAAGTTCCTACTGCCGTATTTCGGCAACACCTATATCACGTTATGGAATCTGCCTTCCATGGAGAACATAAACCATGTCCTTCCTCTTCTTCAGAATTTGAGGTTATTTTCGGGAATTGAAATGCACAATCTGTGCGCGGAATACGAGGATTTTCTGAACACTCAACTCAATTCGGACGAACTGAAGTACATCACCGTACACAGCGGTGATCCGTCAGCTGATCTGCTACGCGCGCTTGGCGACTTCGCCCTGACGAAAGAGTTCAAGTCGATTTCCTGTCCAGGACTGCACTACTACCAACAGTCGCCGTCAAGCAGAAGCATCAGCTTGGGAAAAGCAAGCGGCAAATACGAAGAATTCCTTCAAAATCAGTTGAGAATGCGCGACGATCTGAAGGCGATTCAGCTTCACGGCAAAGGATGGTCGGCTGAGATACAGGAAGCCACAAATCGATACGCCCTCGTCAAGCCGTCAGAGAGGATCTTCTTTCGCGATTTGACGCTCGCCTGCTACGAGCGGTTTTTCGAATTCTCCTTACAAGGCCACAATCGCATAAGCGAGTATCGATTCTACGCCACTCTCGGCGAATTGCACGATATTCGTCAGATCGGCAGCAACCAGACGCTGAACGACCGGATTCGCGTGCATAATTGCAGGGCTACAACAGGTCGATTTTGTAAATCCACTATAAGTTTTTTCTTTAAAAAATCTCTTTAACAGCGAGATGTCGTCCTCGTTGCTTTGCCGTTGTTGTGAATAAACCCTTTTTGACAATAACAGACCTGATTCGCAAGCAACGTTCACCGTTCAACCGTCATTCCTAATAGCTTTTACTCAAAATTCATCAATAAAACGACGCGTCTTGAAACGAAGAATCGTAACCTTCTTCGTCGAAATCGACGCCAACGACTTTTGCTCCGGAAACACTCTCCGTGTCGGTCAACTCGCAGTCGCTGACGATCGAAGCGTTCAGATTCACGACCTCCCCGTCCGAAGCGTAGCCGCGGCCACTGCGCGATGCTTTCGTCGTCCTTTTCTGCGCCATTTTTCGCGGATTTCAAACGTTTTTAGGATTTCGCTGATGTCGAGTGGTTTTTCGCGTTGTTCATCTGAAATTCAGCGAATATATAGATTTGAAGGAGTTACTAAACGTACGTTTCTGCTCTTCATTTGGCTTGGGAAGGTCTTCGACATCGCCGCAAGGGATTTGAAGTGATTTCAGCACGTTCTCAATCATTTTGTCGTAGAATCCGGGGAGGAATTCGTCACTCTTGTTGTCTTCAATGTACTTGAGGCCTGAAAAAGGCTTAGCGCAATGTCCAGACAGATAGGGGCGACTCACCAGTCTCTGAACTGTAGACCAAAAAGCGCCCGACTTGAACAGGAACTGTTGTCTTCTCTATCAGCGCGTTCGCGAACTGATGCAGCCTCTCATGGCACCTCGGAGATAGAACATTCACAAAGTTGATCTCTCTCACTTCATCGAACTCTATTTGCGGCTTCGGAAGAGACGCCAACTCATTTCCCAAGCACACAGCGACCACAAACTTCTCAAATTCCATTCCATCCTCCATTTCCATCAGCTTAGCCGCCGTCGCCCACTCTCCGTGCGACATTTCGTAGTGAATCCTGATTGCCAGCGAAACGTGATCCAAAACTTTTGGATTTATCACGTCAAACGCGTCCAAATCGTCGAAAACATGCTGTAATCTAAGCATGATGTCCGTCGGGTTACGGTGGTCTGCGTGCCAGTAGATGATGTCTTCTAGTCTGCCGATCGCCTCGAAGAGATGATTGGCTTGGAGGTTTACAGCGATGTACTCGGGATCCAGTCGCCTCGCGCATTTCTCGAGCTCCGAGAGCGCATCGTAGTAACTGCCAGCTTGGTAGAGACACGCTCCGCGAGCGTAGCACACTTCGTCGGTCTCTTCCATCGTTCCGAGGATTTCATTCGCTTTCGCAAACTGCTTCTGATGCAGCAGGAAGCTGACCAGCCGCAGCCGACACTCCTCACTGCTTTCCACGGTTTCCACAAAATTCTGCAGGATTTCCAGGCCCTCCGCATACTGCCCCAGCCTCTCATAGAGCCCGGCCAACTTGAGAATCAAAATTCGCACATCTTCATGATCGATTTTCAGCCCAAAAGCCACAGCTTCCGAGAGATATCGCGCTGCTTTCTCGTGGCATCCGAGGAAGGAGACCGTTTCCGCGGATTCAGCGAGAATTCTGACGAGAAGATGATCGGATTTGGCACATTTCGCGATGTCGATTCGCATTTCGCACAGTTTCAGGCACCACACGAGGTCTCCGTTGTTCAGTTTCTCCGAAATTAGATGCGCGAGCGTTGAGCACTTTGATTCACAGTTGTTCATGTAGGGGAATAGAGCCAGTTGCTTGCAGAAATGGGCCACCGCCTGAAATACAGCATTTGAAAGGCGTTTTCATTGAAATTCTTACCCTCGCTTTCTCGCCCAATTCCACATAGCACTGGCCAATGTGGCCATGACAGAGTGCCAGCTCACTCTTCAAGTTGTTCGCGTCGGCGAGGCGTCGCGCCTTCGAGAAAATTCTCACCGCCCTCGAGTGATCCTTCTTCGCAGTGAAAATCTGGCCGATTCCAATCAGCGCGTCCAGTTTTTGAGGCGTTTCGTTGAGGATCCGCGCAAAAGTCAGCTGATAGCGACGGAATTCCAACGCTTCGCCGAGTAAATTCTGTACAAAGTGGATTTTCCCCAAAGCGGCGTAGCCTAAAGGCAAATCTCTCTACAGCGTTGATCTGCTGCGAACGCGCCTACCTTTCAGAACAGCCTCCAAATTCTTGATTTGCTTATTCAGGGTTAAAAATTGTTGATAGTAGAAAACCGCCTCCTCGTGTGACTCCATTCGGAGGTGCAAATCGCCCAATTTCGCACAAATCACCGCTTCCTTCGTCGAATTGTTCTGCTCCTGGACACCCATCAACGCCTTCTCGTAGCATTCCGCACCTTCCTCGAGCTCTTCTTTGTCGACTTTCAGATCAGCGAGGTCTTCCAAGTAGATCCACTCGTAGCCGGAGGCGTTCTGGGCGAATTTCTCCTCTTCTTCAATGTGGTTGACGCGGTTTTTCTAAATTTTCGCTTTGCAAATGCCACATCGCCGCGCTTACCTCGTCGCCTAAGCTCTTGAACAGTCTAGCTAGGTCAGAATGAGCTTCCATGGATGTTCTGGCGCATGACAAGCGAGAGGCCAACTCTAGTCGCTTCGAGTACACTCCTAACGCCTTTTCCCAATCGCCTGTAGCGTAGAGAAGATTTCCAAGTCTTGATAGAGCGGAGATTTGAAGAGGGAGTTGAGCATGTGAGGATTCTAGCAGTTCTGAGAGCTTCTCGGCCAAGCACAGTGCATTGCTTCTAAAATTCGCCAAAATTTGTCGTTTGAACGACCAGTTCTGAACTTACTTGTCCTTCCTGACCTCAAACAGCTGAGAAAGAATCCTAAAAGCGTCCGATTTCAGCGTCACGCTATTCGTTGACAATCCAATCTTCAGCGCCTTGTTCGCCCACTTCCGCGCGGTGATCCAATCGCCCGTAGCCATCTGGCATTCGCCCAAAACAGCGAAAAATAGGCCAATCTACAAATATCGGCCGCTTCAGTCACCAAACACCACGCTCACTCACCATTTCTTCGTCATTCGCCAGTGAAGAATCCCGCAAAACGTGATTTTTTAAAATTCCAGCGGCTCTCTGCGGCTCTCTGAGTGCCAGAAGACAGCGACATCGAAAGAGGATCGCGTTGGCTTTAACTCGCATGTTCCCGGTCGTCTTCTCGATTGTTGTGAGAAGCACGTTTGCCTCGGAGTAGCGCCCCTCAGCCATGTGAACTCTGGCTAAGCCTAGCTGAGCGTAAACATTGGCTTTCGCTGTGCTCCCGAAGATCTCCTTCGCTTGGGGGAGTTCGCTCGCCAGAAGATACAATTCTCCGAGGGCGACAAGCGCAGAATCGGCGTTTTCGCCGAGTTCGTTGAGGAGATCGATCTGCTTGCGGCGGTGGAGAATGGAACGCGCTAGCTCGTGCTGTTTGAGGGCGAGTTGAGCAATATTCGAGTGAATGGAGACTTGAGAGCTGTGGTTATCTGGAATGCGGTGGATTATGGCAATGCGAATAACAATATCAGTTAAACCGCAATTACATATCAATAAACGCCGTCAAATCGCATACAGAGCAAGCCAGGAAAACACCAGAGAGCGCCTATCTGACGCTTGATGTGTACCTACGCGCCGCACCCTCAAAGCGCCAAAACTGCCCAAAAATAGCTCATAACAGGCAAATTTAAAACGACTTACTGAGCTGCTCCGCCAACTCCAACTGAATGTACATGTAGTCGCTCGCCTTCCTAAAGTTCCCCGCCTGGTAATGCGCCGATGCCAACGCTCCATTCGTCGATTCTTTCAACTTCAACGACGTTGAATCGATTGACAGCGCGCAGTTGAGAATTGTAATCGCATCGTGGAAGTTGCCCAACGCGAGGAATTCCTGGCCAATGACGGAGACGATCACAAACGCGCATCGATCGAGCGAGAGGGCGCTCATCTGCTGGAGGATCTTCTCAAATCGGCCTGAAATCGAACAAAATTACAATTTATCAAATAACTGAAGCTAACCTTTGATTTGGCTTCACGGCAGCGCAATTTATGAGTCCAATCAGCAGCTGCTCGTTGTCGGGATCGATCTGTAGACCCTGACAGTAGGCCAGAATTGCTTTCTCGAACTCTTCGCCGTCTTCAGCGCCTCTCCCTTGCGGAAATACGCCTTCGGCCATTTCGGATTCAGCTGAATCGAGTAGGTCGCCTGCTGCACGGCCTCCTTCACGTTTTCGAGTTTCAGTAAAATCGCAGATCGATTCGCGTAGAGCACGTGATTGGTCGGGTCGATGAGAACGGCTTGGTCGTAAAAGTTGAGGGCAGTTTTGTGGTCTCCGCGCGCGTACGCGTCGTTGGCCTGCTCTATGAGCGATTTGAGGAGCCCCGCGGAACTCGTACTCTGCAGCGACGAGCTGCTCGAAGACATTTGGAATGATGGCGGCGGCAGTTTGCGACAACGGAGGTGGTTTGAGAACCGTGATGGCCTTGATGAACGCCGACACAATCGATAAGTGTCTTAATTATACGAAAACGAACGAATACGGACCGCCGGCGTCCCCGCTCACTACGCACCATTAGTCTTCGCGAATAAAGAAGATGATCGCCGCGCACCGCAAAGTGATTTGCATTTTAAGGTCATCGAAGGACTTCGCACGCGCGCGCGCGCACCCGTGAAGGTGAAGAGGACATAAATCTTATTATTGTGATTAGAGTTCTTTTGTTTGCGGGGATGAGTCACAAAGGGTGGACGGAATAATAGTACGCCCAGTCCTAGAAGCTTCTCGTTGGGCTTTACCCTGACCTTACTTCGTATTTGGAGAATGCCAGCATGACGTTTGGTCAACATTTAAAAAACAATTTATTACGTTTCCACCAAAAAACCACGTTTCTCCCCATGCCTTCCGCTGCTGAACGTCTTCGTATGCCAAACGAGAATCTCCTTCGGGACATCGTCGTAGCCAAACGGCTGACATTCCGCGAGCGTCAAATTGAATTGAGTCAAGAAGCAATCTTCTGGAGCTTGTCCGGTGCAATTTGGGAAAGTGAATGCAACCCTGAATTCAATGAATTATCATTTGGAAGAGAAGAGGGAGAAAATACTCGGGATGTTGAGTCAAAACGTTGAGATTAACGGCGAATCCTGCCATGTCGGTGGCGAATTTCCGGCGTTTCGAAAATATGACGTCCCAGCCAACTATTTCGCTGCCATTGACGCGTGGCGATTCGACCAGCGCACCCCCAACGAGTCCTGGAATGCAGTAAAAGCGAAAATCAAAGGTCGACACTCACCAACTGGCCAGAATCCGATGGTTTTGACGTTGCGGATGAAGCGATTGAAGAGGCGGACGTCGTAGGAGTTGTCGTCGTCGGCGAAGAAGACGACCGCGTTCCTCGGAAGTCGGCGTAGTGCGTCCGCACGTAATCCAGCGCCGCGTCACGTTGCAGCCATCCGCGTTGCGTATCTGAAACGATTTAAATAGAAAAGGCGCACATTCACGACTTACTCCTCCATTGTCGTCTCCGATGCAACATTAAAGTAGGCGAATTTGACGCCCGATCGGTAGAGAATCCGCTCTACAGCAGAAAACACGACGTTTGCGTCCTCGACGACGATCCAGTGGAGGTCGCTCACGTGGGAAAGCGTCTGTGAGAGCCTGAAAAGCGGAATTGCACCTGCAGTTAGATGGAAACAAACCTCGTCATGTCAGCGAAGCGCTCGAGGCGTCTGTAGGTCGGAGTGATGACGATGATCGTCGTCGCCGCATCGCGATGCTCGTTCCCGAAAGTCCAAACGGCGTACATCAAGAGGAGC